>MU188055.1:0-38382 GCA_016904865.1 Pissodes strobi | reverse complement strand
CTTGTTGTGATGTTTGAGCCAGTTGGTGTTGTGGGCATTGAAGTCTCCCAGAACGATTATTTCTGAACTGGGGTGATCAACCTGTATTGAGTCAAAAGTGGTAGCTAGTGTTGAAAAAAAGCTTTGGTAGGCTCTATCGCTCGGAGGGCGATAGAGACAACATATAAACTTGGTTAATCCCTTGGCGGTGAACTTGAGCCACATGACGTCAAGGTTGTTCGGTTCGAGTGTTTCCTCGCGGTGACATGACAGGTCGCTTCGGACAAAAAGGCATATTCCGAACTTATATCTAAATCGGGTATGTAAGTCGTAACCGGAATAAGGGTAGTTCACTGTTGTTGTTGAAGAACATACTTGTGTTTCTGTAAGGGCTAGTATGTGTGGTCTATTTGCTTGCAGATGTTGGTGTACCGAATTTATGTTTGTATTTAGGCCTCTTATGTTGCAGAAATCAATTCTAAATTGGTTCGGAATCTTTGCTGTCTGTGAAATGCGGAATGAAGGGCTCCCAGGGCCACCCAGCGCCCGGAGATCCGAATGGCCGGGGAGTTTACCTCCGGAATATTTTGATCCTGGAAGCACCATCATGTCCATATTATTATATTCCTACTGTGGAACCCGGAACCACCAGCGCGGAAACGGAACGTGATTCGGGAAAACCACTTAGCGCTTCCCAGTTCTGGTGGGGTGGTCTCTCACCGGACGATGCGAGTAGGCGTATGCATCTACCACCTAGGGCCGCTTCCACTGGATGCATCGGCCTCAGACTCTTTCCTTTGGTGGTCCCTAGTCTGACAGGGGTAGTTAGTTAAGATAAACTTTCAATAGTTAAAATATAATTTCAATTAGTTATTATAATTATTATAATTCAAAATAAAAAGCCAATTTGTTACAATAAACTATAAATGCACTTTTCTTTTAAATTATTACTTTAATTTACTGAAAAGATAAATTGAAAGATACTCAGGGGGTTTCGGTACGGAGCATGCTTCTGAAAGTTTTTTTTTAGGTGTTGTAGTCGTTAAAAGCGCAAAATAAAAGATTAGAAATTTCAAAAAACAATTTTTATTCTATTTCCGTCTAACAAAAATAACTGTTAATTCTGTTGAACTTTCCTGGTGATAACTGCCCTTTAATCACCTTATGCTTCCTCCGAGCTTCCTGGAGAGGGTTCCCGGAAATTGCTGTAGTGCCTAGGATCTGTCCTGTGACGTCACTGGAAGCTGTCCTGGTAGGCCGAGTGCGTGTGGACTCAGTAGCATGAAAAAAAAAACCAGTCCAAGGCAGTTAAAGAGTTCACCACGAATGTTGTTACAATCCTGTTTCAATCTGACGGAGAGCGTCGCTTTTCTTAGCTTAGGTTTTTAATACAGAAATTAACAGGAGAGAACTAGAAATAATTCTTCTCAATTAACAAAGCTGAAAAATGACAAAACACGCTGAAGAAGAAATTTAATTTAATTTAATTAAATATGCCTCCGCCAATTTTCACAGAATTGTTTAGACTGTAGAAAATAATTATGTTTTTAAATCAAACAGTGAATAAATTACAGATAATTAATAAAATGAATAGCTATTTAAGTTGAGAAATATTGTAATGACCAATATTTAAATAGAAAAACAATTACAGTAATCAGGTAAGAACAAAAATTAAATCACTAAATTTAAACAGGTAATCAGAATTTAATCATTGCCTGAAAGCTACTTATCAACTCAAAAATCAATTCAATTCTAAAACAAAGGTAATGACAATCATTCAATTCAATTATTGCTTGAAAGCTATTTTCTCACTCAAAAATCAGCTTAATTCAAAAACAAAGGTAACAACAAATTTAAATAGAAATAGAGAGATATAATAAACAAACAATTGTGATCCTGTACCGACCACGGTCGAGAAGGCTTGAGAAGGCTCTTTTTAAATAACAAGGTGACGATAAAATGCTTCTATAAGTTGAATAATAACTAACTAAGCCTGAATCCAACCGATAACGATACTAGAGAAAATTAGACTGAGTATCCTACACGCTCGACAGTCTTAGTTACTAATTTCTAAAAATTGCCACCTCTAACTAGAACCTAGATATGAGCCCTATAGGCCAATTTGATCGATTCTTTAGTTGGGTTGCTGAACTAAATCCGAAATTTAATAACTCCTGCTTTTGTAGGATCAAGTCCTTTTTTTTCTCTCTTATCAAAGAGCCTTAAGCCCAAAAAAAACTATCTCACGTGCCCTACAGGCACAAACATACACACGGCAAACGGCAACGTGGTATGCGAAACGATAGTAGCCAAATACCAGAAATTTACAAGCTTAGCAGCTTTATTCTGCTTAGAGACTCTACGATATAGGAAACTAGAAATAAGATCAGATATCGCAAAACAAATAAAAATAAAATAAATCAAGCCCTACCTTCTCACAACCTCCCACACTGGTACCCGGTACAAGACAAGATTCAAAATCCAGTCTTACCTTCCGCCAGAATCACATCTCGAAAAAAAATTTCACTGACACGCAGTCGTCACAAATATTTCAATTTTTTTCACCGTACGAAGTACGAAGCGACCGATCTTTAACCATAAAATCTGAACTGGATATTTGAAATTATTTATCAATTTAAAATAATATATTCGACTACTGTATTTACGTAGATTCAACCCATAATATTAATGTTCACTTTATATTAACTAGATAATTATTATCGACTGATATATTTAAAAGACCAAATTAGTTTTAAATGAACTTGATGGGCAACATAAAAATTCAGTATTTATTAATATTTTCGTACTATTTAATGCGGAATTTTCCACATTGTTGCTACCAGGTCGATTCAGACAGTAATTCAAAATAGGTTGAAGATGAAAAGTAATTATTTCAAACTAAAAATTAATATAAGCGAACTCGGAAAAAACTGATGTTACGGAATTGTTAAAATGACCGTAACAAGTCTCATGATTTTAATAAATCTAAACATGGATATACGAATAAAACTTTGTCAATTTTTTATAGGTAGCTTGGTTAAAAGTGATATAGTACCCTCAGTGGAAATAGTTGACAATAGTTTACGAAAGTAGTAGTCTAAGTGTTATTACTCTATTTCTTTTAGTTTTAGATCATGTGTTATAAAGTCTTATCGAACGTAGGTACTATTTCTTGAAAGTGTTTGGGAAAGTAAACTGCAATCTGAATTAAATAATTGCAAATACTTGATACCCTGTATGAGTTGATTTACATAATGTAGTCATGTCAGGATATTTTTAAATATCTTACTTAAGACATATCGGTCCAAGGGTTTTATTTTATATGCACCAAGTGCTTATGCCTGGAGGTAATTGTTATAGAAATACTTACTGCAACAGTGGTATCCATTTCATTTATGTCCCAAGTTACCAAGAGATGGATGTATCGGTCCTAGGAGCTTTAAGTGTGATAGTATAGCCATAGTATAAGCAAGGAACAGTAACGCCAGTGAGCTCAAATCCCTTGAAGTATTGAGATCAAAGAGCACCGGCATCGGCAGGCACCTGCTTGCCTGTCTTTGCCGTCGTTGGATCACGTCCTATACGAGGAGACGTGCAATTAGTAAAATTTTATTGTCGCATGGAGTCAGTTTCTACTAATGATTCATGTACAATTTAATTATTTTATAATTTCATTTCTTCACTAATTTTAATATATTTAGAAATAATATTTAGATTAAAGATGCTTCACGACAGGTTCTTCAGAATGTGTGAAAGTTAAAATCATAGTAAAACAAATAAACAATGCATTTAATAATAAGATTTGTGTAATGTAGCTTATTACTTTCTTCGAAATTGAAGACAAGTACAAACTCAAACGAATATAACTCTAAGATATTTAGTAACACAAAACATAATATACGCAAAGTTTGTTTAATAACTTTTTTCTACGACTGCCCTGAAAATAGACAAAAAAGCACTAACAACTGCTCTTGAAAACTGGACATTTCAAGCATCATGTGAAAAGTATACTTTGCACACGGCATGCGCAAAGTATACTTTTTACACGCTTATTCGGGTATTTAGATGAAAGGGCTTCGTCTCCGTTTTAGAGCTTCGCCCTCAGAGGTCCCATTCTCAGATCTCTAAAAAAGAGGGCCAATGGGACTCCCGTGCCATAGGCCCCATTCTAGGGTTTCGCCCCATGGGAGCTCATTTAGGGTTTCGCCCCGAAACCTCTTTTTCAAAATATTTGGAAAATAGGGACCCCACAGCGGTGGCCCCATTTTAGGATTGTGCCCCTAGATATAGTTTAGTGAGAATCTCTTACTCACGTAGCTTCTTTCGCTAGGACTAAAATTTTCTGATAAATCAATAATAAAAAAGTTTCCCATATAACATGAAATTTTCTACCACACTCCCAGTGGGGCACACTGTATGCAGCAGTCGTAGAAAAAGTATAGTGTTAGTGTAACGTTAATTTAACTACCTACAATTTGCACCAAAAATCTACATAGGCAATTTTAACGTTGTTAAAACGTCTTTTTTAAAACCGTATAAAATGGTATATTATTTTATATGGAGGAGAAGTGATACTTTTCATGGCGTGCTCGTGTTTAACAGCCGAACGGAGTGAGGCTGATAATAGAGAGCAAGCCATGAAAAGTAACTTTTCCTCCTAATAAAATATGCTGTTTTTTCTTCAAATGTCGACAAAATTAATGCAAAAACGTCTCTTTTTAATAGTAATAATAATTATTATTAACGATAAGTGGGTTCGCAAGGCGGCTTAGACTGGTGTCGGTGAATTGCGTCTCCGATTGCGTTTTAATTCCGTATTGATAAGCAGTTATTGAGTAAGTTCGATTAAATAATAACCAATTTGTTCCTAAATTAGTGATTTTTAGAAATGCAGTCACAAATTGAGTGATAAATACAAATTTTAGTTTAATAAATCTTGAGTTGTTGACGCTTATTTTATTGTTTGTTTCTATTGTATCTATGTTGCTATGACAACACTTTTACCTCCGCCGGCGAAAAAGTGAAAAGTAAAGCTCCGGCGGAGGAACAACGAAACTTCACGGCCGCCTACACAATCGAGTAATGACGGATTTACTGACGTTTGAAGAAAAAATACTTTTTCTACTACCGTCCGTAAAGTACTCACTTTACGCACTCTCTAAGGTTCGTAAAATTGGCCTTTTTAATGTGCAGTGCGTAAAATAAGGTATTTTACGCACTGGTAAAATAAGGTATTTTACGCACTAGTGTCGTCATCAATCATCTGACATATTTTTGACATTTAGGGCAGTGCGTAAAATAATATATTTTACGCACTAGTGCGTAAAGTAATTTAATAATATTTTTGTTTTTTCATATATTTTTCGGTAGTAGAAAAAGTTTCGTATGCTACTCATGTGTAAAGTACCCTTTTATTATTCATGGGATTGTCAACAATAGCGGAGCGTCAACAATATTCCCATTCATAAAAAAGGGTCACTTTACACACTTGTTGCATAAATAACTATTTTCTACGACTGTCCTGAAAATAGACAAAAACCCACTAACAACTGCTTTTGAAAACAGGACATTTCGTTTTAGAGCTTTGCCCTAAGAGGTCCCATTCCCAGATCTCAAAAAAAGGGGGCCCAATTTTGGGGCTTCACCGCCCCAAGAGCGCCTTTTTTCAAAACTGTAATAAATGGAACTCTCATACCACGGGCCCCCTTTTAAGGCTTGGGGTCCAATTTTAAAGCTTCGCCTCCGGCGAGTCCATTCCAAAATCTGTACAAAGGGGACTCCCGTACCATAGGCCCCATTCTAGGGTTCCCCCCTGGGGCCCCATTTTAGGGCTTCGCCCCCCCCAGGGGGAACTCTTTTCCAAATGTGTCAAATATGAGGCTCCCACACTGCGGGCCCCATTCAAAAGCTTCGCCCCCGGGGAGCCCCATTTTAAAATCTGTGAACAATTAGCCCCTTACCAAGGGCCACATTTCAGGGCTTTCGGCCTCAAGGAGCCCCAATTTAGAGCTTCACCCCCGGATGCTCCCTTTTTGGAATATATAAAAAATAGGTCCCCCGAGGGAAGATAAAGCCATAAAAGGAGACCGCCCCGCCGCGCCGGTGAATGGCGCCTTTTTCCAAAGATATGAAAATAATAGCTCCAAAAATTAACGGCAAAGCCCTAGAATGAAGGACGAAACCCTAAGAGGACGCCCCGGGTAGGGCGTTGTTCCTGCCCTGGCATCTCAATACCTATTCATCAACTAGTTACACAAATTGCTGTACAAGTGTGTGTATGGTCTTTGTAAACTATAAATTTTAATTTAAAGACAAGATGCTTGATATATTATATTATAATAAATATTATATAATATCAATATTATTTGCGGTCGTAGAAAAAGTATAGCATGCAACGCGTGAGAAAATCACTTTTCAACACTTGTTGCACAATATACCATTTTTTACTTTGCGTTCAAAATGATTCCATTTCGATACGCAAATGCGTGTCGAAAAGAACTTCTTTTCGATGCGGCTTTTGCTGACTGGTTGCTAGGATATTAACCAAATTGTTCAATGTCAAGGCCCACTAGCAAAAACTTCGACACCGCTTTGAATGGGATTCCTAATAATACAGACGTCAAAAATGACAATATGGCCGCCCAACTGTTGATCGGGGCTAGAATAAATTAATAGTTTTCATTAAAAAACCTGCAAAATAGAAAAAATAGTATAAAATACACGTTTTAAAAGACGCATTTAGCGCACTCGCACGTCGCACGTTAGTAGACTCCACGCAAGCGAGTCGTTTCCTAATTTCGTGCTCGTGCGAAAAAATATGGTATTTTAAAACAAGTATCTTAATATACTATTTTTCACTATTAAAAAACGGTTCTTTGTAGGCCGAAATCAATCTCATTGGTTTTGACGGTTACGCCACGCAGCGTCTTAGACTTAGATACCTAAACTACAAATTTTCAGGCCCATAATAATTTTATAACCTGAGCTACAATCCCTTCTACAAAAATAAACGATCCCTTTATGGCCACTACTCCCTTAACACCCGTAATTGAAATTTGAAAAAATGATGATGGTGTTTTTCCCTTTGTAATTGCATTGTTTTGGTTTATTTAAATAAAGAATATTTTCGTTTTTATTGGTTCCACCCCTATGATTTGAATGGGAATTATAAGTTTAATCTTATATTTTATGATTAACACAAAACCAAATGCTTTGAAAAGAGAACATGATTGATTAATGAATGTATGGAGTGTACAATTTTATGCCTAATTTTTATCTCATCCCTTTTTAAAAAACCAAGTAGGTAGCTATTTTATTTCTACATAATATTTACTCATACCTGAAAGGATCTTTTGGAAATCTAAAAAATGATTTTTCACCATCAGTTTTACTGAAACAGTTATCCACTGCACAAAATCCAACCATCGTTATAGAAGACGCAACAACAGTCGTATAATACGTTTGTGCGAAAACTCACCAAAGTTGCTGCGAGTCTTTGCGAAAACTGCATTGAACCGCTTTTACTTACTTCAGGCGGCAAAATCGAGATTTTTATGCATCTGACGCTACCGTTCATTAATTCTACCGTGGTATAGCTTCGCATAGATATTGGTCAGATAGATAGTCTTGTCACTGGCACTTTTTATGAATAAGCTATCAAAAAGTATGAAACACTTAACATAACGCAAAATACGAAATAGCAGGAAACAACACGTATATTTTCCAATACTTATACAAGCAAATTAGTAGCATAGCTACCTTATGACACTACATGCATGTGAATAATTGGTCAAAATATATTCTATTGTCAAAGTTTATTCTTTGCGATGGATTTATTTCATGACAGTTTTTATAAGGTTTTAACGATGACATAATAAATATATCTTTTAAAACGCTATACCGTTCACTCGTTATAAAGCAAAGCAAGCAAGTCTGAATAACCCTTTCAACAATAGCTGCAATCTTTTTACTATAAGTTGAATACATTTATATAATATATATAACCATTATGGCTCTAAAGTATTTGCTATACAATTTAGAACCATGATTCGGTTGTATGTTCTTGAGTGAACATTCTACCTTGCTTAAAATTGTTTCTAAACGTTCACTGACATCTATCACATTTATTTTTTAAAAACTTTGTTCACGCATATTTCGAGCAATAGTCAATTGCCACTAAATTATATCGTTAACTATTATTGAAGTTTGAAAACAGAGTTTTATCCACAATACCGGAGCAGAATGTTTGCATTCGACGCGCGTCTTGCTAACCATGCTCAGGAGGTCATTAAAACTCAGTTTTAATTATCTCCTGATGATGCTAACATGGTTAGCGAAACGCGCGTCGAGTACAAAAATTTTGTTTCGGTATTGTGGATAAAACTCTCTTTTCGTGCATTTTGCCGAAGGTTCCTAAGCCCAACATAATTATGTAGCTTAGCATAAGGTTGCATTTCAGTTAACTCTATCTGTCACACCGAAACCGCGAATAATTGTTCTCCTTTTTCCAAATTTTCTTCTAGCTCCCTAAATCTCATTCAATATTTGTCTTTTTTCATCTGGAACTATTTTAGGTAATTGGCCGACTTGCATTGCTATAATCAACTAAGTTGCAATGATATAATCAAATAATATGCACTTTAAATAGCTGAAAGTTCTGTCATCTTGCGAATCCGTTGTATCAGCGAGATTCCATAGTCGCAATTCAGTGGCGACTCGTGAGTTTATAAAATCGGAGTGCGAAGCGTGAAAAGGAGTTTCTGCGCTCGCGGGAAATGGCCCGCCGCAGGCTAAGCCACCTAAGGCGCAAAATGTAGCGGGTACCACGCCCAATTTTTACCCAAAAGTCATTAAAATCGTTTAAAAAAAAAGAATTTGGCGCCCTCTTGACTGGCAGAATAATAGAGCAAACCCGATATTTTTTGCTTGTAAACTAACAAAGATATAACAATAAACAATGAGAGATGTCATGGGTTTACGCCGTATTTAATTCTGACCACCAATTTCATCGACTCTCAGTGTATCTTTCTCTTCGTGTTCAAGCTTAGCATAGTTTTGTTTCTCTCTACGGCACATTCAACACATTATATAATTATAGGTTTTATTTTATTTTGATTTTTATTATAAATCTTCTCTTTACGTGTCAATGTGCAATGTGCCATATTTTTATCTGTTTTTATTAAAGAATTAATAAGTTTATGTGCTACATATTAAAGTACCTGGTTAATTGGGAAGAAATATAGATTTTTTTGGGTTTTTGTTATATCTCTATACATCTGTTTCAGCTGAATATCTGTTTAAAATTGTAATTACAGTTTTTATGCTGCAAGAATGAAAGAGCAAAATGATATTGAAACGCCCCTGACCCCGGGTACACCTTTTTGCACCCAAAAGCCAGCAACTTTGTTGGACGTGATCGTAACAATGGTTAATGATTTATCACCACTGTCGGCTAAGACCCGATTTATTGACGTTGTTTGGTAGTAGGTTCTAAAGTAGATGTTTGTGAAATGATTATCTTGAATAATTACAATTTCGTAAGTGACCAGTCAAGACTGGCAATAAAACACAAAGGGTCAATCTTTATACCTCTATTTTCTTTACTGGTACAGTTTAATGGAAACGCAATACTAATTTATAGAAAATACCCTTTAATGTATACAAAACTGAAATACAACATAAAATGTGTTTCTCTAATAACGAAAAAATGTACATAAGAGATACAAATATTATTAAGTTACGATATTTTAATCAGGCACCTAAAAAACCCTTAACACATAATATATATAAAAAAAATTAATACAAGATGAAACCAATTTATCTATTAAATGAAAAATGTACATAAGAACGCATAATATTCTTTACGAGAATTAAGTTACGACATTCTAATCAGGGCTCGTCCCAGGAAGTAAACCGTGACCGTTTAAAACAAATCCAAAGTATGTACCCTTACACTGTGCTCTACGCTCGTTACATTCACAGGATTCATACGGAAAATATATGCATACCACCTCGTACACATGCACATACTAAAGAAGTTAGTAACAAGCTGAGAGCGTAGCTGATAAGATTTGACCAAGACGTATAATATATATTTTAGACACCCCCACGGAATTACGTCACAAGGTTCTTTTGGAGGGTTGTCCCGAAGGATCTTTTCGTGTCCCGCAGGCTCTTTTCGCGTCCCGTAGGACTATTGTACCCTTTGTTTAAGAATCTTAACACTATTAGCCCAACTTGTTATTCGGATATAAGAAAGTTTAGGTTTACTTGAACATCTTTGGTCACGATCACCTCCCCGTCCGAAATCTAATTAAAACCGCGTAATTTACGAGAATCTGATGGTTTTGAAAGTACGACCGTCCCTTAAAATGATGTCTAAATATTAAATCGTAATGAATTTAAGTGAAACCAAAGGATTTACCTATTTGTAAGGAAGTCATCTCGACTCCCCTGCGAGCTGCGCCTATGGCTGAGGTTTTAGGATTTGTTCTTAATTTCATTTGGCTCAGGAAAATTGCGGATAAGCTCAATTTGCTTTATAATTGCAAATTTATATAAGCGGTGTGAGAACTTGACTCTAATTGGATATCAGAATATGTGCAAATTTTAATAAGAGTTTTGGCGAGTGGAATCGGACACCAGTCTCTAGCCAAAATTAGAGGAATTGAAAATAGGTGGAAATTTTAACCAGTCTCAAGCTTTTAACAAAGCGAGTGGATTTATGTTGCGCTTTTAACCAGTCTCAAGCTTTTTGCAAAGCGAGTGGATTTTTCTTACTCTTTTAACCAGTCTCAAGCTTTCGCGAGTGGATTTTCTTCTGACGATTTCGTTTTGCCGTGGCGTTTTTATAGGCCGAAGTCCCCATTTGATGTGTGAGTGCGACAAGAGGCTATTAAAATTCCGATCTCACACATTAGAAAAATGTATTAAAAGGAGACGTAAATAAGTGTGCCGCGTATCTCCAAGGCTTGACTCGACCCTCTCTTTACCTGCGTCTCGGGATTTGCTTGCAAAAGTGCGTTTTTAAAGCTTTTTATAATACCGAGTGTATTCTAATTTTGCCGGTGAATTTAATTATTTTAGAACTTTTCTTTGTTAATTTGCATACCTAGGGTCGGTCTGTTTCACTCTCCCCTGCTTGTCGAGAACGGAGAAAAATGTTTACTTTTAATTCTAGTGAGCGACAAGATAACCCTACATTTCCTCAGTGCAATAGTTTGATCAGATTCAAAAGAGAAAGTAATAAACCTAAAGAATAAAGCAAAATCTAGTTTTTTTTAGAGAACGCCATAAACCTAAACCTAAAGTAAAAACAAAATAAGTTTTAAAAGAAAGTGATAACCCTAAAGACTAAAAAAATTTAAGGTTTAAGAGACCGTAATAACCTTAATGAATAAAGCAAAAAAATTATGTTTAACCTAATTGCCTAGATATCTTGGATCACTGTCCTACTTTGTTGTTCTGGCTTACATATACTTGACGTTGGTACCAGCTGGGCCGTCGGCGTCGGTGGTGGCGTCGTCTCTCCTTCTCAGTAGTCTGGCGTACAACAGTCTGAGGCAACTCACTGGCGGGCACGGTGTTTGAACATGCCATTTGTGCACCTGGCTGTTCTTCCTCAAACTGGTAAGTCTCCCGGAAGCGAGGTACTGGTAACTCTAAAACAGGGCGTGGATTTTGGTCACGCTTGATCCGGGGATCCACCACTAAGGCACATCCTTCTAGCGCACTTTTGTCTTGGCCAGGTGTTACCGGTCGCCCGTCATTATACTGCCACATAGGAATACCGTCGCCACTGTCGTCCCACAAGACGTAGATTTTGCCCTTTTCCAACATCTTACGGAACCGAAGGTTTTCCCGAACTTTTTCTTCTGTCAAATTTGCCATAGTTTCGCGACCGATTTGTGTTTAAAACTAACTAGATTTAGCGTTGGTACTTATGTAGCCGTATGGTATGGCCGTAAATTATTTGTGTTGAAGTGGCCTCTTAAAAGGCCCTTTAAACTGGTCACCTCGTACACGTTGGGAACCAGCTGATTTGTAATTTTGTATGGTCCTTCATACAAGAGGCAAAACTTTTGCGCGATTCCCTCAGTGGCACTTGAAACAGGGTTAGTTTTGACGAGAACCAGATCCCAAATATTGTACGTGACGAATGTCTTTTGTCTTTTCGCTCGCCTTTGGGCGTTTTGTATCAAGAATTTGTGGACTTCGGCTCGGATTTCAGTTATATTTTCTTCGGGAATATTTAAGTACTGATTGATGATAGGCTGCAGGCAGGATGCGGGTCTCCGTCCAGTAACTATTTCAATGAGACTTCGACCGTGCTTGAATGCGGTACGTTATTTAGACATTTCTCGATTGTGGGTACGAATTTTGCCCAACTGGAATGTCGGTCGTGACAGTAAGTTCGAAAAAAACGTCCCAACTCCTTCATGTACCGTTCGGAGGGATTAGATGGAGCGTTCCGTACGGTGGTATAGGTAACTTGGATACCGTTCTTGAAGGGTTTTTCGCCAATGGTGTGAGGTAAATTGACTGTCCTGGTCGCTCAAGATTTTCTTTACTTTTATTACGGGCAATAAATCGTGAAGGATGCGATTCGTAGCAGCTTTGGCGTTGGCTCGTTTCAACGGGAATAATTTCACAAATTTGGAAAATACATCAACGGCTACCAGCAAATACGTTACTCCCCCGGTGCTTCTAGGTAGTGGCCCAAAGAAATCCACAGCGATTAATTCTCCTACATCTTCAGGGATTATTGGTTGCAACGGTCCTGTTAACTTATTATTGGGTTTCTTTGACTTCTGACAAATATCGCAAGTTTTTAGGACCATCGTGGTTTTACGTCGCATTCCGTTCCAATAAAAATATTGTTTTAAAACCGTGTAGACTTTGGCAGCAGCAATGTGGCCCATTTCCTTGTGATAATGCCAAATTAATTGGTTTTGGAGATGTTGTGGTATGACGATGGTCGTTCGATTATGAAACATGTTGTGGTGCAGCAGGAGCCCGTTTTCCAATTTAAACTGGTTAGCTGTTCGGCGTATTTCCGGGGTGGCTGTAGGAAGGTTGTCTCGCAAGTAGTGGACCATATCAGAAAGGAACTGATCTTGGGCTTGCAGCAATTTCAGGTTTTTCAGGTTTCCTATCAGTGTGCCGGCTCCTTCTACGATGAAATGGGCTACTATAGGGCGTTGAGCTGGCACTAGTGCGGCTGGCTGATCATATGGATATCGGGACAGTGTGTCGGCTATAAGATTATCCTTGCCCTTGATATGGCTGATCTCAAAATCAAATTGTTGAATAAATAGGACCCACCTAGTCAGGCGTTCGTTTAAAAAGTGGCATTGTTTAAGAAAGGTGAGGGCCTTATGATCGGTACGTATCCTAAACGGTTCTCTGGTTAAATACAGTCGAAATTTCTGCAGGGCATGGACAATAGCTAGTAATTCCTTCTCAGTAGTGGTGTAGTTTACTTCGGGACCCCGTAGGGATCTGCTGCTGAAGCCAATGACTCCCTTTTTTCCCTCAGGGAGATCTTGATATAATACAGAGGCAATAGCGTAGTTGGAACTGTCGGTCTCTAGCACGTAGGGGCAAGACGGATTGGGGTGTGTTAACATGATGTCCATCAAAAATTGTCTTTTAATATCTTGAAACGCTTGATCCTCAGTTGTGTCCCATTTCCGTGGTTGTCCTTTTCGAAGTAAATGTCCTAATTTGCTGGTATAGTCACTGTAGTGTGAACAGAATCGTCGATAATAATTACAAAGTCCCAAAAATGCTCGTAACTGCTTGATTCGTTGAGGAACCGGAAAGTTCTGGATGGCTTGGATTTTTTCTGGATCTGTTCGTATACCCTCGGTACTAAGGATGTGTCCCAAAAATTTGACTTCGCTTTGGACGAAGTGCGATTTGGCCAAGTTGACCGTCATATGAGCTTCTTGAAGTTTTATCAATACAATTTGGATGTGTTTGAGGTGTTCTTCAAAAGTGGCGGAGGCAATTAGTAAGTCGTCAATGTAGTTATGCGTGAAACTTCTCACTTCTGGTCCCAAAACAACATCCATGCAACGACTAAAACTGGCTACTGCACACTTTAGTCCAAAAGGTAATACTTTGTAACAGTACATTCGTCCATTATACATAAACGCAGTGTATTTTTTACTTTCGGTAGTTAAGGGTATCTGCCAGTAACTGGAGACTAAATCAATGCACGTTAAATATTTCTGTCCATGAAACCGTTGCAGGATTTCTTCGATGCGTGGAGGGCACTCATGATCAGATACCATCTTCTCATTTAGGGCGCGAGCGTCGAGACAAATGCGAATGGTACATCCTTCTTTTTCACAACGGTCATCGGACTGGAGTAGGCTGATGAGGTACGCTCGATAACACCTTGTTGAAGCATTTCCTCTAATTTTGCTTCTACGGCGGGTCGCAAGGCAAAAGGGACAGGATAACTCTTCTTGACAAAAGGAGTTAGGTCGTGAAGGCGTATCTCATGATGGTACGAGGGCGTGAGACCAGGTTCGGTAGAAAATATCCCAGCGAATGGCAGCAAAGTGTTCTGCAGCAATAACCTTTCGGATTCCGTCAAATTTGCCTGGCTCGTGGCGGACTGTATTTGTTGGGAGGCAGATGTCTCAGTCCCGGTGAGGACTAGGAGTTCGGTTTCGGCTGGTTCCACAGTAAAGGCAGGCGACTTTAGCAAGGACGAGAGAAAAGGCACCTCTATCGGTTCTTCGTTTGGTGGAGAAAGAAGTACCATCCTACGGGCCATGTCCAAGGTAGCATGATTTTTCTGCAGCCAGTTGGAGCCGAGGATGCAGGGTCGGATGAGTCCCTTGACAACTAGGCAACACATTTCAAAAGGTCTTTGTACAATTGAAATGGTCAATAGAACCTGCTGGGTAACTGATTTACTTCGGGCACCGAAAGCTCCTTGTATAAGCATCGCTCGGAGAGGTAGTGTAGGTGGTCGAGTACTTTTGACTATTCCTTCGTATAGGTCGTCTGAGATGCAGGTAATTTCCGACCCAGTGTCTAATAAAGCAGTCAAGGCATGTTGCCTAAACCGTATGGAAATCTCAGGTAAATAGGTTTCGGCTCGGGTCGGAGTCATGATCGAAGCAGTTTCAATTCCCGGTAGAAATTTTCTGTATGAAACATTCTTTTTCGGAATGATTTCGTCCTTACATCGCAGCCCCATCCTACCACCATATTCTTTACTGCGGATAGGTTGAGTGGTGCCTTGAAGTCTACGGCCGAGACCCATGCCGGCTTCCCATCCCATCTGCTTAAGTAGGCGCCAAGCGGTCGTGGAAGTGTGCAGTGTTAATACCATAGGCGGGGTGGCTAACCGAGGGCAGATAAGGGTGGTCGGACCTAACGGCCCGACCGCGTGGCGTTTCCCGACGTCTGACTGGAGTCCAGTGGCGGCACAGCAGAATAATTGTGGTCGAAGCGAAAACGTTTCGATGAGAAGGTAGTTTGAGATTTTTGTGAGGCCATAATATTATCTTGTTGGCGGAGAAACTCGGCAGCGGCAGCAATCGTTTTCTCAGGATGGAGGGTCCAAAGTGATTGGATATTTAACGGAAAGTGCTTGATAAGTTCGGCAACAAGTAGGTCGTCGGGTATTGGAGTTGTGAGCAGTCTCGCTTGGCCCACATAATGGGTGAAATGAGCTTCCATGGTGTGTGGTCCTGCTTGCCATCGATGGTTCGTGATTCGCCGACGCAGCTGGATTTGCTCCGGTTCGGACCAAAAACTCTGTAGGAAGTCGCAGCGGAAATCAGCAAAGGTGGACCAGGTTACTTGGAATATTCCAGCCCAGTCTTGGGCTTCTGCTTCTAGTGCCTCGAGCACAATGTCAAGCTGCGCATGTGGTGGGGTCTCCATTTTCTTGAAATATTTGTCCAACTCTTCAAGAAACTTGACGGGATGCTTCAGTGTTTTGTTTCGAAACTTCGGTATGGTTGGGGCAGGACAAAATAGAGCAGGGCGCTGGTCAGAAGACGTCTGAGGGCTAACTGGATGTTCGGGCGAAGGTTTAGCGATTGTTCAATATGGTCGAGGCGTCGGTGAATTTCCTGCAGGCCAGTTTGTTGGTGCTTGTATGCGGAGACGAGACTCTGTCCAATCTGGAGGCGGAGACGGCTTTGCTCGTCCAAAAGTTGTTGGATAGCGGCGGCGAGGCGATCTGATGGCTCATGGGCTGCAGGAGAGGCGGCGGTAGGCGGTGATTCATTGGAGGTGGTTGAGTGCGTAGTGGTTGGCAGTAAACTCGAGTTTGTAGGCCTCTCGGCTGCACTTAGGACCTCTTATTCAGCGGAGCTCTGGTACGGCGATTCGTGTTGTCCATTGGATCCAGTCGGAGAACCTATTTGTAAGGAAGGCAGTATCAATTACAAAAAAAAACTAAAAGAACTTTGCGCAAGACATCATTTTAAAGACTTTATATTCTGGTCACGGCACCAGTGAAACGCCCCTGACCCCGGGTACACCTTTTTGCACCCAAAAGCCAGCAACTTTGTTGGACGTGATCGTAACAATGGTTAATGATTTATCACCACTGTCGGCTAAGACCCGATTTATTGACGTTGTTTGGTAGTAGGTTCTAACGTAGATGTTTGTGAAATGATTATCTTGAATAATTACAATTTCGTAAGTGACCAGTCAAGACTGGCAATAAAACACAAAGGGTCAATCTTTATACCTCTATTTTCTTTACTGGTACAGTTTAATGGAAACGCAATACTAATTTATAGAAAATACCCTTTAATGTATACAAAACTGAAATACAACATAAAATGTGTTTCTCTAATAACGAAAAAATGTACATAAGAGATACAAATATTATTAAGTTAAGATATTTTAATCAGGCACCTAAAAAACCCTTAACACATAATATATATAAAAAAAATTAATACAAGATGAAACCAATTTATCTATTAAATGAAAAATGTACATAAGAACGCATAATATTCTTTACGAGAATTAAGTTACGACATTCTAATCAGGGCTCGTCCCAGGAAGTAAACCGTGACCGTTTAAAACAAATCCAAAGTATGTACCCTTACACTGTGCTCTACGCTCGTTACATTCACAGGATTCATACGGAAAATATATGCATACCACCTCGTACACATGCACATACTAAAGAAGTTAGTAACAAGCTGAGAGCGTAGCTGATAAGATTTGACCAAGACGTATAATATATATTTTTAGATACCCCCACGGAATTACGTCACAAGGTTCTTTTGGGGGGTTGTCCCGAAGGATCTTTTCGTGTCCCGTAGGCTCTTTTCGCGTCCCGTAGGACTATTGTACCCTTTGTTTAAGAATCTTAACACTATTAGCCCAACTTGTTATTCGGATATAAGAGAGTTTAGGTTTACTTGAACATCTTTGGTCACGATCACCTCCCCGTCCGAAATCTAATTAAAACCGCGTAATTTACGAGAATCTGATCACCCTAAAGCATGAGGTTTTGAAAGTACGACCGTCCCTTAAAATGATGTCTAAATATTAAATCGTAATGAATTTAAGTGAAACCAAAGGATTTACCTATTTGTAAGGAAGTCATCTCGACTCCCCTGCGAGCTGCGCCTATGGCTGAGGTTTTAGGATTTGTTCTTAATTTCATTTGGCTCAGGAAAATTGCGGATAAGCTCAATTTGCTTTATAATTGCAAATTTATATAAGCGGTGTGAGAACTTGACTCTAATTGGATATCAGAATATGTGAAAATTTTAATAAGAGTTTTGGCGAGTGGAATCGGACACCAGTCTCTAGCCAAAATTAGAGGAATTGAAAATAGGTGGAAATTTTTGCCAGTCTCAAGCTTTTAACAAAGCGAGTGGATTTATGTTACGCTTTTAACCAGTCTCAAGCTTTTTGCAAAGCGAGTGGATTTTTCTTACTCTTTTAACCAGTCTCAAGCTTTCGCGAGTGAATTTTCTTCTGACGATTTCGTTTTGCCGTGGCGTTTTTATAGGCCAAAGTCCCCATTTGATGTGTGAGTGCGACAAGAGGCTATTAAAATTCCGATCTCACACATTAGAAAAATGTATTAAAAGGAGACGTAAATAAGTGTGCCGCGTATCTCCAAGGCTTGACTCGACCCTCTCTTTACCTGCGTCTCGGGATTTGCTTGCAAAAGTGCGTTTTTAAAGCTTTTTATAATACCGAGTGTATTCTAATTTTGCCGGTGAATTTAATTATTTTAGAACTTTTCTTTGTTAATTTGCATACCTAGGGTCGGTCTGTTTCAATATCAACATAGGGATGTTGTTAAAGCTCGCAAGGCAATATGCTTGTTGATGCAGCAACAGGGTGTGGAAATTAGAGGGCAATGCTTTAATTGCATATTTCATGTTTTACACTCAAATATACTATGTTGCAAGTTTATTTTATCCTGAGAAAGCCATGACTGATACTTGTTTATATTGTTGGATACTGTTGTCAACAATCCAGTCATAGCCTACTCAGTAAAAATTAACTTGGAACAAAGAATATTAATTTGCCATGTATACTTACGGTCCTAAGCAATAACTTTTTATTATTTTTTAAAGGGTACCGTTTTATACAATATTGCATACTTTTTTTTAATTAGAAATCTAATTAAAATGGACAGCACAACGGATACAAAATCAGAGAGCGAAATTGAGCCTCTTGTGTCTTTTAGGTTTCAAAACTGACCAAAGTGCATTATATGCAATGATAATAAAGGTGAAATAATTAGTAATTATTTTAATTAGGAAGAACTCGACAGTCCGTGCTTGCTCGCCCGTAAAGCCATGACATCACTATTTGTTTATTGCTATATCTATGTTAATAGATATATGTTAATTAAAAGCAAAAAGTATGGGGATTGCACTGCTACCTTAATTTGCACGGTTGTAACCGAGATATTTACGTTTAAATTTTTTTTCAGCCATAAGGGCTAATACAATTTTTTTTTAAATAATTATAAAATAATGCTTCCTACAAAGACCTTATTGTGCAATGGGCCAAAAATAAGTATTTTTTTTCTCTACGGTGCCAGTGGTACAAATATCTCGATTTTTAATGATAGTGTCTTTTGCGCAGTCTAATTTCGTCCTTAAAAAATACAGCTTGTAATACCATACTACAAACGCAAGAATTGTAAATTATTACTAAATTAAGCTAGAAAGTGTGGAGCTGAATTGCGCACGGACGGGCCTTGACTTCTAGTAATTTTACGAACTTGCCCGACCTATTTGCATGATGAAAATGCATTCAACCAGAGAGCCGAACACTAGCGCACGGCAGATTTATACTAGATGTGATTACGGGCAGGGGCAAAACCGGAGCCGAACGAGCTTCACGCGACCAATCCGAAAAAAATATTGTAACACTGTGTCAAGGTATAAATAATTAATATACGGTAGGTTCACTGGAGACAAATTTCGGAGAAATTCTCCGACAGTGTTTGGCGTCGGAGCGAATCCGGACCAATTTGGTTCGTGACCTGCGGTGGCTCGGCTAAGAGGGACAGTATACAGTCAGTGTGGAAATGCCCTGAAATTGTGTATTGTCGAGTTGCGTTGAAATAATAACCGAGGAAATAATTTTGAAGCAGCGAATACTTTTTGAATCTCTCCCGACATACTGCTCGCTTATTTATACTGTGCTGCAGGTGTGCGGCGACTTTAGCGTTTGATGCAAAAACATCAAGACACTTTTGCTGAGTAACTCTACTCGATATTATTTGTACTCTGACTATGTTGAACGAAGGTGCGCAAATCATCCGGAGCCGCAAGAGTCGAATTGCCGCAACTGCGATTCGTGTGGTGAGCAAGGGATATTTTTTCGGCTCGCGCGCTTCGAGCCCGTTTGCGATCGTTGTAGGTTTGGTTGTTTATATATGTTTTTGATTTAGGTTGCCTTTTTTATATTGCAAGTTGCAAGTAAATCATGGAAGACGAAGTGCTCATAACTTTAGAACCGAACTACGAAAAATTATATAACTTAAAACACTCCCAGTATTGGAGTTTGCAACGGAGGAAATAAATATGCACAAAGGAAGCCTAATTGCTCGACTAGACATGTAAACTCTGGGTGCTCACTTTGGAATGAAAAATTAGATGCGTTCTATAAAGGTAAGCGTAGACTAGCCAGAGCCGAACGAGCCGCATGCGCCGCACGCGCCGCACGCGCTGACCGAGCCGAAACAAAATACTGCAACACTGTGTTGAACGAAGGCAATTCGGTAAGCACAGACTTGGGGTTTACCTTAAAGGTAAGCGCAGACTAGCCAGAGCCGCACGCGCCGAAACAAAAACACTGTGCTGAATGAAGGAAATTCGACTCTTGCGGCTCCGGATGATCTGCGCATCTTCGTTCAACACACTGTTACAATATTTTGTTTCGGCACGGTCGGCGCGTGCGGCTAGTTCGACTCCGGCCAGTCTGCGCTTACCTTTAAGGTAGTGTACGCACGCAAAAAAATGCGATTCGAAGGGCACGTGCGGCTCTGGCCAGTCTGCACTTACCTTTATTGGCGGGAGCCACCGGCGCGGCGCCTCGCCTTCGGACTCTCAGCGTTTCGATCTTTGCCGTCGTAGCCTCGATTTCGCTCTTATAAACAATGTATTCTGCGGCCGGTGGAGATTCAAAAATATGTAAATTCGCTAATTATAGTTAGTTTATGTTAAATTGTATATAGGGAATATTTTATTTTTCTATATATTTTCGCAGGCAGTGCGCGCGCACGGGCGCGCTTATTGAGAAGCCACCTCTGTTGCAATTGTATCAAATTAATGCCATTCTGTCATCCAAATTAATCAATTGTATCAATCTAAAAGAGTACACCTCTTTTTAACAGAGTAATACGCAAATATTCTTAACATGTTCTTAATATACTCTAAGAATTCAATGAATAATCCTTTCTTCTCTCAACTCTTCGGTTATGGAAAGAATTTCATTATCATATCCGTTGTTATCTGCAAGTATCGAACTATAGAGAAGTCTTAACTTATCAATAAGCTCATGAACCAAATTCCAAGAAAAACATTAAATTTGTAGTTTACACGTATGTTTTTTTTCACTAGATAGAGTTATTTTATTATTTTTATATTTTGTTGTAATCTGCTATCAATCATTTATAATTAAACATCGAATTGGATATCAAAGGACTTATTTCACTGTTTTAATCTCTTAAGGCACTTTTGACCAAGGGTTGTTAATTATTTTTCGCTCGAAGTTTCTATCTGTTCCTATTCTCATTTACTTGCGTGATTGCCAATGATCAAGGAAGTAGGTATTCCGTCACTTGAGCCTGGGAAAATTTTGATGACCGTGGGAACTTTTCGGCGACTTGAGCTAAAAAGCGTGGCACGCGCCGCGGTTGCATGACGTCAGACCGTGGGAATTTTTTCGTCGACTTGGGCTACGCCATATTTAAGGCGACAGCTGACAAGCATCGCTCACGTGGTCGCCGCCATATTTAAGATGCAGCCCCGTCAGATGGCCTTGACGGTTGACCGTTGACAGCTGACATTTGACCCTGGGTAGTAGGAGTAGTTGGATCACGTAAACGAACACAGGCGTGGCAGTTGACACTTGACAGGTACGTTCGGAATTTCTCGGCTATTCTCGGTAATTCTCGGAAATACCTAAATAATAATAAAAGTCTTGGAGTCTTGCTGGGATCGAACCTATAACCCTATACATCATAGTCTATCGATATTAACCACTAGTACATTGGCGAACTTATACATAATCGTTTAAGTGTTGTATTTGAAATTTAATCTAATCGGATACTAGTAGTAAGATATTAATTTAAGTCATAGTAATACCTAAATTAATAATAAAAGTCTTGGAGTCTTGCGGGGATCGAACCACGAACTTTGGGCACGCGAGGCAAACACGCTACAACTGAACCAACTGAACCTTACAAAATTATTGTTTAAAAATGTATATATGACGCAAAAGGGGTTATGTTTATTTAATAACGGTCCAGGCTACGCTAATGCCGTTTTACTCTAGAGCTTTTAGGTGTGAGTTTAGCCTAGCCTAGCCTAGCCTTTTGAGTTTCATGTGTATTATAATAATTCAATGTAAAGTCATAGATTTTATCGTTACCCCGACAAAATTAAGGTTTGTAGACCAGTGTCAATATGGCGCCCTCTGACGAAATGTTTGCCGGCCGTTGGTTCAAATGTAATTTTAGAAACATATGGATACCTACCAAACTTTATACTAACAAATGCTAATATTTACATCATATAGATAGATAGCGGGCCAAAAATGTGTAGAAAATACATTAATTCCAAACCAAATAAAATGCCATTTAAAAATACACACCGTATACATTTACCCATTCTCTTAGATTACATAAAATTCAGTTAACATAATCCCAGTTCTTTTTCCAAGAGTATGTGTGGACGCCGCATTTATTTAAGCAACAAAATAAAAATTTAACAAATGCTTATCAAATTACGTGATCCATCAAATACAAGATGCTACTAGAAGTGGCCCTGCTTGCGCCCAAAAATTTTCCGATGGGTCCTTCACCTATTACTGCATGATTAAAGTCTAAAATTTTTTTTTCAGAAAATCAGTTACTTTTGGGGTATACTCTTATCCTCCTGTATACAATGTGCACCTTATCACAATTTTTTCCTGAAAATTTACCCTCAAAATTTATATCTACCAAAATCTATCCCAATTAAACCTTTTCTTCTCAATCACCTTAATTAATACTCCTTATTAAATGCCCAGACTATGGAACTAAGCCTAATTTAAGCCTATTCTCATGTGCTGTCGCGCCAGCAATGCATTATAGCCTCAAGCGGAGTCAACCGGCAGCAACGCAATATTTTGCTGCTATATTTTTTTTTGTTAAATTAATTTTATTATGTATTCCTATTTCATTAAAAAATTATATAAATTCACTTAAGAACCAGTGGATCAGTCTAAATCTATATAAATTACAAAATAAACTGATAAGTTACATCTAAATTTAAATTCCCTAAACGAGTAACCATAGATCGAACTATACTACGATACTCCCCTGTATACCAGGAACGGAGAACAAAACAACGATTTGCTTGATTTGTGACCCCCTGATCCCTTGGTCAATATAAAGAGCGCGTGATTGAATAATATCCAATCTCTTAAAATTACATAAAAATCCAGTTAACATAATCACCGTTATTTTTCCAATAGTGTCGCTGCCGCATTTATTTAAGCACAAAATAAAAATGTACCAATAGTGTGTACTTGACTCCAATATTTTTCAACTGGTTGAATAGGCATCTTCTAATTTTTCTTTTCTATTTATTTATTTAAAATCTGAAATTTAAGACATTCATTTTTTCATCACATGAAAATACGTGATCCCGGTAAGTCTGTAAAAATCTAATTTTTGATAAACAAAAACGATGATTTTGCAAAACAAGCTTACATTGTATTAAAATGTAGGTGCAGAGTTCTTATCAAATTGTGTGGTGCAAGCAATTTCTTATCTACCAGCCAAGCTAAAGGTCGGATGTTCGTAAAATCCTAATGCGAAAACCATTTCAGCTCAGTTAGTTAGTTCTTTCAACAGCAACACAACTGCAGACCTTCGACAAACTTTGACTGTGTGTAATTTTGTGCTTTGTGTTTATTTTTTGCAAACGGTAAGTCTAGGATTTAATCATGTAAAATAATTTTCAAAATACTCCAAATTTATAAAATTCGATTTAATTTTTTAGTTTGCTAAATTCTGCTTTAAGAAGGAAAAGGCGCTTATACAATGTCATAACTCGCAATGTGACACTTTTCTTAATTCTTAGTAATATAACCCTAAATATAAATTCAACACATTTTTTTTTTATCTAAGTAATGGCCAAAACGGCCTTAACCATGTTTTTTTAAATACATATTTTCTGAGAGATCGTTATCAATCGGAAATCCGAAGGCACTTTTGGCGCAATTTGCGCACATCTAGCTCTTGTAGTTTTCGAGAAAACCCGATTCTGGTCTACGCGCCGTCCGCCAATAAAGGCACTAAGTTAAAATCGCTCCTCCAAATGTATTGTGTTTAACGTCAAATTAAAGGGAATTTTACAGCGAACCAGAAAATCGATTTATTTTCATAGAAGGATTATAGTGGACAAAAGGTGTTAACTTAAAATCGCTAAAAAATATATCAAGTTAAATATCAAATTATAGGGAATTTTACAACGAGTTAAAAAATCGACTTATTTTTATGCCATTTTTTCATGCCACTATAGTTCAGTGCCCAAAATGTATTAACTTAAAATCGCTTAAAAATATATCAAGTTATATATCAAATTAAAAGGAGTTTTACAGCGAATCAGAAAATAGATTTAGATTTTTTATTTCATTTTTAATATAGATGTTATAGATCAAATTAAAGGGAGCTTTACAGCGAACCAGAAAATCGATTCAGAATTTTTATGTAATTTTTTCATAGAAGAACTATAGTGCCCAAAAGGTGTTAATTTAAAATCGTTTCAAAATATATTAAGTTATATATCAAATTAAAGGGAGTTTTACAGCGAATCAGAAAATCGATTCAGACTTTTTATGTCATTTTTCATAGAAGAACTTTTGTGCCCAAGAAGTGTTAACTTAAAATCGCTTAAAATATATCAAGTTATATATCAAATTAAAGGGCGTTTTACAGCGAATCAGAAAATCGATTCAGAATTTTTATATCATTTTTCATAGAGGAACTATAGTGACCAAAAGGTGTTAACTTAAAATCACTTCAAAGCATATTGAGTTAAACATCAAATTAAAGGGAATTTTACAAGGAATCAGAAAATCTAAACAAATTATTATACAAGTAAATATAAAAAGTTATAGTGCTCAAAAGACGTTAATTTAAAATCGCTTCAAATTTTTTTGTTTTACATCAAATTAAAGGAAATTTTGCAAAGAATAAAATAAATCGATTTCAAAACCATCAACAATACAGTGTGGGCCACCCAATATTCGGTACATATAAATTATATCACAAATATATGACATTAAAGGTATATAATATAAATCTGGAAAATTTAAGTTTTTATTCTGGGCCAAAGTGTTAAAAATTTTGGGGACGTTTTTTTACGGGTATTTCTTAACGACTTACAAACATAAAGCCTTCCAGATAAATAATAAGATTTGTAAAAATTTCAATAATTATATTAATATGGTATTTTCCCTGTGGGTCAAACTAAAGCTAAAATGAAACGCAGATATTTATGTTTGAAAGTGTATTTTAATAGTCTATATATTTCAGTTTCTTTTTCATAGTTATAACTTTACTTAAAAGTAATTTGAGTTGTTCTAATAAACCAACATTTGGACACGGTATTCCAAAGAAATTCAAATCAATTTTTCCTATACTTTTTAATGTGCCTGTGATAAGCACTATCGATGTCAAAATATATCAAATTCTTAGAATATATGGGTAACTAATATTCGCGTAATTTTAGCCTGGTGATTATATAAAAGAAACGCAAATATTATTATTTATATTTGAGTATACAGTACAAGGTTTTATATTTCTGTTATGTAAGTGGTTTACATCCACTCAAATCGCAGCGAACTGTATAGAATTTTGCTAAAATTTATAAATACTTTAGATTTCAAAAAATATTCCTAGGCAGTATGAACTTTAGCGAAACAGCTTTTGCAAAAGGCTTTCCTACACTCCTCGCAGAACATCTTAACCTTGATAGTAATATTTTGGGCCTTTTATCTGCCATAACAGTATACATGTGTTTTGTAACATTCAGAACATTTTCTACTACTTTCTGTATAACATAACTGGTGACTAGTCAGCTCTTGGTTGCTAGAGGTAGTATTATCTTCGTTCTTTTCACCATCTGATATCGATACATCATTGCTAGCAAAGATGTTAAAACCTTTGTTGTTACGGGAAAATACCAACATCCTAATCTTAGGGCGATTAAAATTAAAATGATTGTATTACGTCTTTATTACTTTTTTTTATACAGGGCGCACCTCGAGAGCTTGATTTTTGAATGAAAGACCTAGAAACGACCACTCATTTAAAAACAGCCCCTCGGGTTAAAAAAAACAAACCCTCAGGTAAAAAAGAACACCTCAGGTAAATAAAACGGCCCCTCAGTCAAGACCTGCCTAAAAAGCTGTCTATCCGGTCTAAAAAGCAGTATACAGACCTGTTTCTTTGGCCTGTCTAAGCCGTCTAAAAGCTGCGTACTCAAATTTCCTCTCGCCGTTTTCTAGTTTTGAAATTATTAACCTATTAGACACAAATCCGGTTATTAGGGTCAAATTGCGCTCTATGGGCACTAGTTTTATGAGAATTTTATCTGTAATTATGCAAATTGGTTTGTGTATATTATTTTAATTTGCTAAATATAAAGTCAATGATTTCAATAGTTTGAATTTGGGCCTTTGTTTAGATTTCTGTTTATTTGAGATTAATAGTTTTTGTTGGCAGCGAATGTGAAAATTTAGATTTCCAAAACACAGATGGCCTTGTCAAATGTAAAATTCTTCTACCAAAAAATTTGTATCACCCTGTTCTTCCGCAAAAGATGAATGATAAACTTATGTTTGTTCTTTGACGGACGTGTGGCGAAGAGATGAATCAGAATGAGTGTTCTCATTCTGAAGAAGATCGAGCATTAATCGGTACTTGGATGGTAGACGAAGTAAAAAAAGCTATAGAAAAAGGCTACAAGATATTAAAAAAAATATAAGGACCGAATGAAATTTCCCTCGGCCTCAGTGTAAAACATGAAATATGCAATTAAAACATTGACCTCTAATTTCCAGGCACCCTGTTTGTTGCATCAATAAGCATATTGCGTTGGCGACGTTTAGCAACATCCCTATTTTTACTGTAATTAAAATTTTAAACAAAAACTTATTAACTTGCCCAGATATATTCACCTGAAACAGATGTATGTATATATATTAAAAACGTAAAAAAAATTCTATATTTCTTCCAATTTTACTAGATAGGTACTTTATATGTAACACATAAACTTATTAATTATTCTTTAATAAAAACAGATATACAATATGGCAGATTGCAAATTGACACCTAACGAGAAGTTTTATAATACAAATAAACTAAAACAAATCTTAATAGGTCTATAATAATATATTATATGTGTTGCATCTGCCGACACGCAGAGAGAAACAAAGCATGCTAAACGTGGAGGCGAAAAGAAAGATAGACTAGGGTAGATGCATTACGGCGCGGCGGCGTAGGCCTATGACGTCTCTCATTATTTATTGATATATCATTGTTAGTTTACAAGCAAAAAATATGTCATTTACGTTTAAAATTATTTTCGGCCATAAGGGCTAATGCAAATGATTTTTTTTAAATAATTATAAAAAAATACTCCCTACAAAGACCTTTTTGTGCTTTGGACTAAAAAATATCTATGTTTTTCTCTATACGGTGGTATCAATATCTCGATTTTTGACGATAGTGCCCTTTTGCACAGTCTAATTTTGTATTACCTCCGGAATAAGGGTTACCTTATCATGTACTTCCATCCCTGAAAAATTCAGCATGTGACAAAAAAGTGGGAGGTAAATCGTTTTCTAGAGCGAATATATTAATACATACACTCTACTAGTACCGGTGTGTCCTATAAAGATCTGACGTATAACACATTTTACAGCTCGTCAAGGCTTCATCCAAAATATTATTTTGCAATTGGTGCAAAGTATACCTATAAAGGGTAATATTGATAAATGATTACTTATTAGAGTTATATTCGTGTTTTGCGGTTCCAAAGATGTCTGTTTCTTAATTAATTTTAAAATTTGCTGATCAAGGAGCGTAAGTATCTATTTTTCTCTCTTCCTCAAATTTGAATAACTAAAACTTTTCAAAGTTGTTCTTAAAAATTAAGTAATTATTTAAAGGCACTTTAACTACCTTTAACTACCTTACCATTATATTAATTATGAACAAGCTATAAAGCATTAGGAAATAAAAAGTGGGGTAAACCCGGCCATAATATTAATATTTATTTTTATTATTGTTATATTAATAGAGAAATAATTATTAAGACTAACACTTTATGCGCCAAATTCAAAATCTCATGGTACATAATGTATATTTTCTTTACATGAAAAAATAAGAAAAGGTTTGGGTTTGTGCCTCGGTTTTTGCCAATCAGTTATAAATTGTATGATTTTAGGTGTCATAACACTCTTTAGCTTTTGTAAACAATTTAGTCATTATGTAGATTTTATATCCAATGTTGATGTTGTGTTATGCATGCGCTTATATTATAATATTAAAATATATTTATATGTTTATTTTATTTAAATTTCACATTACAAATTACAATATAACCCGTTTCGATATACACCAAAGTTTTCACTACCTCTATAATCATTTATGTGATTGATTTTTACATTGATATATTTGATTACCTATTCTTATCCCACTGTATAAATTTCCGATAATTATCTATAGATAGTAAAATCTGTATTTGCAGATGTTTAAATTAGCCGATTATCCTACTTCAAAAGCCGGAGAGGAGGATCCTATTTGAGTTCGAAAAAGTGAAGTATCTGAATGCTAGATTGAATAGACTTCTTGCAAACTCTGTTTTCATAATACCTCTCTGAAAACTATAATTTTCGACGTCTCTGTAGAGTAAAGAAAGTAAGTCTTTCTGGTACGCCCGCACGGGAAAAGTTTTCCAGTTCCCTAAATAAGTGCTAAATTTGCAGTTATTTAGTCACAAAATAAGCATAAAATAGTATAAATTGTGTTAAAATTATACAGCGATGCGTCTCCAAGATTAATCTAGTACATTTTAGCGTCAATAGTTTAACTTTAAGTAAAATAATTATTTTATTTTTTCTGACCTTACTTGTCACAAATACTTCAAAATCAGATGCCTATTCAATTACAACAAAGCATACAAACACATTTCCATAGCAACGCTTGAAATGCCGTCCTTGCTTGTCTTGCAAGAGTGACGTTTGCTTACTTTTTAATGCAAAATGTATTATGACATAATTTTGGATATGTAAAATTATAATAATTTTATGGTTATGTTTTGATTTCAGAGAGGTATTATGAAAAATATCGTTCATTACACGTCTAGAAACAGCTTTTCCTGTGCTTGCACGACTTTCGGTATTCGGCTACGCCTCACACTAAAAACTGTCGTTCGCGCACCGGAAAAGCCTAGTTTCCGGACCCGTAATGAAATATACTATTCCTGTTTGAGACACCGGAAACAAAAAAAAAACTATTTTCTTGTTTTAGGGTTTATTATTATTAACATCATTTAAAAAAC
This sequence comes from Pissodes strobi, assembly GCA_016904865.1. Classification (NCBI taxonomy): domain Eukaryota; kingdom Metazoa; phylum Arthropoda; class Insecta; order Coleoptera; family Curculionidae; genus Pissodes; species Pissodes strobi. The sequence continues at coordinate 9,097 of MU188055.1, read as the reverse complement.
AGAATCTAAAATCATATGATAGTTTAACATTATTTAGGACACAAGACAAAATGCCAAATATTACCATTTTGTGATAATAATATTCTGGTAAATTTTTAAACTTACCTAACTTAGGTCCACATTTCACAGTAGAGTGGAATATTTATTTTGAATCATTAAATTACTTTATAACATTCGTCTTTAAGTCACTTTATGTTTTTAGTATTTCCAGCAAAACTTTTTGTAGGTCATTTAAGTCAATGAAGCCTGATTCCCAAGGCAATCCGTGATGATTTTTTTCTAAATATATAACAACTCTTATTCTTTTAATAGGTATTTGCAATAATGCGACTTAAATAATAAAGTGCAAATTTGTTCTTGATCGTAAATAGCAAGCTCCTTAGGAAAAAATCCACTAGAACAATATCAGTGTACACTTATTTCTCCTCAGTCATGTTTCCACGTAATAAAGAAACTGCATTAATAGACGATATGTTATAATATACTAAAATACTTTTTATGAACATTCAATTATTAAATACTTTCACAAAGTAATATTTACATCACATTCTATAGACCCATGTATTATTTTTAAGATTCTTTCAATTTCATGACACACTTTTAATGACTTGCTTTCGAATTTCAAAGTCATTGATTAATTCGAAGGTTTAATGAGCCCGAAAAGTTACCCTGGTAACATAAACGTAGACGAAGTGTGCGAACAAATTGGGTTACTCGATTTCTATTTGGATCATGCCTGTGCTGGTAGGAAATCGATTGGTGATGTCACTTTTACATAGCTTAAAGAGAAAAATATACGTAGGCGAAGTGAGTGAAAAAACTAGGTTACTTCACTTTCATATGGGTTAAAATAGAAACATCTGCATAGGCAAACTGGGCGAAAAAATTTGTGTTACGCCCTTTGAGGGTCAAAAAATGTAGCTCCACATCTGGATGTGGGCCCAGAACACATTTTGTTTGATTTTCCGTTTATAGTTTGGCTGTTCACGCAGACGTTGCTTTACATTAGAGATGTTTATTTAAACAGCAATAAACCACTCCCCCCTTGTAATGCAAATAAGTTTCAATATTAATTTAATCGAGAAATATGGTCCTAAATCTCTCGTTGCCTCTTAACATATTATAAGCATAAGCAAGAATAGTATATTATTTTATATGGAGGAAAAGTGATACTTTTCATGGCGCGCTCGTGTTTAACAGCCGAACGGAGTGAGGCTGGTAATAGAGAGCAAGCCATGAAAAGTGACTTTTCCTCCAAATAAAATATGCTGTTTTTTCTTCAAATGTCGACAAATTAATGCAAAAACATCTCTTTTTAATAGTAATAATATCTAATTATTATTAAAGATAAATGGGTTCGCAAGGCGGCTTAGACCACGGTCGTAGGTGGCCTTGCTTAGACCGGTGTCGATGAATTTAACATAAAGCTGTCAGTGGACACTGTCAACAATAATTATTTTTTAAGATGGCGTCTCCGATTGCGTTTTAATTCCGTATTGATAAGCAGTTATTGAGTAAGTTCGATTAAATAATAACCAATTTGTTCCTAAATTAGTGATTTTTAGAAATGCAGTCACAAATTGAGTGGTAAATACTAATTGTAGTTTAATAAATCTTGAGTTGTTGACGCTTATTTTGTTGTCTGTTTGTATTGTATCTATGTTGCTATGACAACACTTTTACCTCCGCCGGCGGAAAAGTGAAAAGTAAAAGCTCCGGCGGAGGAAAAACGAAACTTCACGGCCGCCTACACAGTCGAGTAATGATGGATTTACTGACGTTTGAAGAAAATAGTACATTGTGTAACTAGGAGGAAAAGCAAAACATTCCTGCATGATTGTGGTAATTGCTGGACGAGGCGCAGCCGAGGCCAGCAACACAGGAGTCCAGGAATGTGCTTTTCCTACGAGTTGCACATACTACTTTTTATCCGATCGGAATTAATTAGAATACGTATTTATAAAAATAGAGCCAAATATTACTCAAAATAAAAACGGTGTTTTAAATTTAAACCCAACATAATATAAAGTATTGAATCGAGTGAGCTTGAAGTTTATTACGTAACTAGGGACACCACAGCTAAATCTTGCTTTTGATAAACGTCAGATCTGACAAACTATATGAGAGAAATGATATATTCCCGGCCTAGGACGGAAATGTTGTACGTACAGTTATTGCATGTTGCCAAGCAACGAATATAATATACTGGAATCATGACTTTTGCGGTGAGAAAACACATCGGAAAGGTATAGTTTTTCGTCCGATCTTATTAGTAGGTTAAGAAACAAATACTGATATTCCAAACTGGACTATATTTAATATGTTCAGACTCAGTGTTACTCTACACCAGTGGTTAGAGTACTATTAAAAATTGATGTATTACATAAATGGATCAAATAGGAGTATATTTTACTTAAGTTTGGTTCTTGTGTAACGAAAGCCATCTTCAAAAAAAAATCCTGTTGCGATAATTATTTTCTATCGCAAAGATTTTATTTGAATTGTAATTAGCATTATGTTTAAATCTATTAGCAAGCTCAACTAAGTTGGGGTTAGGAACCTTCGGCTAAATGAACTACAACAGAGTTTTATCCACAAGACCGAAACAGAATGTTTGCAGGCAACGCGCGATTCTCTAATCATGGTAGCATCATCATGAGATAATTAAAACATAATCAAACAATTGGCACTGCACATGATACAGATAACGCCTTTCATATACATTAGAGCAATTTGATTTTTCCTCTTTGCCATATATCAGAGATATATCACCTGAGTTTTGCAGAACAATTAAATATGAGAGCACCATAAAATATAATAGGGCTGTCCTCACTTTGGACTCAATTTATTCAGATCTCAAGAACAGAACATCACGATGTAGTTTATAGCATTCCTCGCCTTGAATGTAATAAGATGGCAAACTCAAAGACCAATTTCGGGGAGATTCTTTTGAATGTATAGTAATCTTATGCACTAATGTAGATTTTTAATTTTGTAATTCATTTGTTACCACAATTTTTCCACTGTAGAATATGTCTTCTTGATATATTTTACAATGACATCAAAATGAACAACCTCAACTAAGACGTAAGTGTAAAGCTTTGCTTTGCATTGCTTTCTTTTAATAATGCTACTGAAAAAGGGATTGGTCAAGACAACTGTCTTCAAGCAAATATACCGCACATAACCAAAATGCGGAGAATATTTTCGTGACAAAAGTTCGAGTTTCGTCACAATAATTTCAGTGTGTCGACTAGGCCGCAGAAACTGAAAATGAGACAAAATACGTTTAAAAATGCGCAGAAAAACCATTCATAAAATACACCAATGAATATTAGGGTACAAAGTGCTCCAAAAATATGAATGTTTTTAATTTTACCCTTCTTGATTTACGGATACTGCACTTTTATTTTTTGGCAACGGCAATGGCCATAGATTATTCAAGCTAGCCCTGAACTATCATTGAGAGTGTCTACCATTCGTAACACTTAATGTTTATTTAATTTACAATAATATGTGTTTATTGTAGAATTTTGCTGAATTGACAGGAAATCCCTTTTGCAGGATTGTATAACTTCGGAGTATTTTGATATTCGTTTTCCGGATATTCACACACAAATTGGCGTACTTGTTTGTAATATTTTCAATGGTCAAATTGATATGTTCATCGCTCCTACATGCTCGTACAATCCCCAAGATTGAAAGGGAGTTTTATAATAATATTATTTATAATAATTGACAATCGGGCGCTTGGTCTATTTCGACACAATGCTTTTTAGTTTTTGCATTTATGATAATTTATAACATCCTTTAAAAGGCTTGAGTATTTCGGTTTATCAATATTTTTGTAAAGCTGTAGAATTGTTTTTTTTTTCATGGAGTATTTGTCAACAATAACCATGCGGTTTTCGTGTAACTTTCATATAATATAACAGACAAGTATTATACATAGCTATTACCTATAATTGCTAGAATCTCAAAATATGTCACGCTAAAGTAGTTACTTTACTTTCGAATAATACGGGTCTTTATTGATGGTGCTAGACTCTTTGAGGAAACGAGCAACTTATTCAATTATGCACTCCTAGATTGAGAGCCAATATCAGTGTCCATATTTTTAGAATATAAGAAAACATTGCAAGGAAATTGCAGATATATGGACAGGTGTGGAAGACTGAAAACAGCTAGTGCCGAAGATAAAAAAAAGTTTAGGAGTTCATCAATTTTTTTGCAGGAGATTCACAATCTTCCCTAAAAACAGTAGCCAAACGAGTTAATATTAATTTTAAATCTGTTCTTAATATTCGAATCAATATCACTACCCTCCTTACAACATACATCTTCTACAGGGTGGCTCGAATTCGTGTCTATGTATGGGGAACTCGAAAACCGTAAGAGATACAGTGTCGGTCAAATTAAGGCAAAATTGTGAATTTAGGTGCCTAGCAATATGCCGTTTAGAAAGTTTTTAAATTCCGAGTATTTTCGGAGATATCCGGAAAAAACCGAAATTTTGAAAATTCGTTTTATTTATTTCCTGGGCTTATTTAAAAACGGATTTCAAATTGAATTGCACTTTTGCATTGCCACTTTTTCCGCTCTATCTAATGATGGTATCCAGTTTGAGATCCGACGTTTCATCTTCAAGGGATCATCATCAACTTTCTTTTTTTAAATACGGACTTTAATTTTTTTTTCGTTTTTCAGATGGTATTGGCGTTATTAAAATGACTATGTGTTTTTAATTTTTTTCTATTTTTTTGTATTTTTTTTTAATTATTATTTTTATTTTTTTAATTATATATTTTGCTCTGGCGTAATTTTAAATAATTTAAGGTAGATACATTTGAAATTTTTATCTTCTATAAAAATATTTTATTTTGTTTTTTGTATTAAGTGGAAAATTGGAGCGTATTAAAAATAAAGAATAGTAAAATTATTTCTTACGAGAATATGGCCGTGAACTATTACTCAAATCAGGTTGCTTACTGCAAAGATAAAATATTCCCAACTTTTAACCAATTAAAAAATTTATTTAATAGAGAACATTAACAATTTATAATCATACTACGTGATACTAGAGGAACTTTGATGGAAAAACATCTATTGGAATTTTGCTTATAAATAAAATGCACTAAGCAACTTGTTTGAGTAATAGTTCATGGCCATATTCTCGTAAAAAATAATTTTACTATTTTTAATTTTTAATACGGGCTCCAATTATCCACTTAATGCAAAAAACAAATAAAATATTTTTATAGAATATGAAAATTTCAAAAGTACCTACATTAAATTATTTAAAATCACACCAAAGCAAAATATATAAAATAAAAATAATGAAAAATAATAAAAATTAAAAAATAAAAAATAAAAAAAACACATACTCATATCAATAACGCCAATACCATCTGAAAAACGTTAAAAAAGTTCGCATTTAAAAAAAGAAAGTTGATGCTGATCCCTTGAAGATGAAACGTCAGATTTCAAACTGGATATCATCATTGGATAGAGCGGAAAAAGTGGCAATGCAAAAGTGCAATTAGATTTGAAATCCGTTTTTAAATAAGCCCAGGAAAAAAATAAAACGATTTTTCAAAATTTCGGTTTTTTCCGGATATCTTCGTAAATACTCGGAATTTTAAAACTTCCTAAACGGCATATTGTTAGGCACTTAAATGCGCAATTTTGCTTTAATTTGACCGACACTGTATATCTTACGGTTTTCGAGTTCCCCATACATAGACACGAATTCGAGCCCCCTGTACAGGGTGTCCCAAATTCGAGCCTCATCATTGGGATCTCGGGAACTAGAAGAGATACGAGGTCGATTAAATGGAGGCAAAGTTGCGAGATTTGATGCTGATCAAAATGCCACCTTACAAGTTTAAAAATTCCGAATACTTCCGAAGATTTTTGGAAAAAACCGAATATTCGCGATTTAATTTTTATTTTTTTTAGGACTCTATTTGAATAGATATAACAACATAAATTTCACATTCTTATTGCTACTTTTTCTATTCTACAAGATGGTGTTATTAGATTTTCATGCCGACGTTTCGTCTTTCAGCTGCCATCATCAACTTTGTTTTTTTAAATACGGCCCTGGATTTTTTATTACGGATTTTAAAAGCTGTTAAGGGCCCAAAATCAATGACGTATCGCACTTATTCGAAAAATTAATATTAGTGACATTTTCCATAAGAACTCATGTGTTAGAGAGAGACAGAGAACTGATTTTTGGTAAGATCTTACCAGGAAATCATTACAATGATTTTTTCGAAAAAGTTCGATACAACAATGAGAATGTGAAATTTATTATTTGTTCCAAATCTAATCCCACACATCTATTTACTTGGGAAAATTGCTAAAAATATAGCCTGGTTTGAAGGTTGACAGTTTAATAATTATATTATTTATTAATAACTTCTTATGTTAGTTTTTAAGCTTTCTTTATGCAAGACGTTAATGCGTAAAAAAGGTTTTTGTTTTTAATTCTATTAAAAATCCATTTTCTGTCTCTCTCTAACACATTAGTTCTTATGGAAAATGTCACTAATATGAATTTTTCGAATAAGTGCGTTACATCATTGGTTTTGGGACCTTAGAAGCTTTTAATATCCGTAATAAAAAATCCAGGGCCGTATTTAAAAAAACAAAGTTGATGAAGGCAGCTAAAAGACGAAACGTCAGCTTGAAAATCTGATAACATTATCTTGAAGAACTGAAAAAGTAGCAATGAAAATGTGAAATTTATTTTGATATATCTATTCAAATAGAGTCATAAAAAAATAAAAATGAAATCTCGAATATTCGGTTTTTTCCAAAAATCTTCGGAAGTATTCGGAATTTTTAAACTTGTAAGGTGGCATTTTGATCAGCATCAAACTGCGAACTTTGCCTCCATTTAACCGACCTCGTATCTCTTCTAGTTTCCGAGATCCCAATGATGAGGCTCGAATTTGGGACACCCTGTACAACAATTACTAAAGGACGATTATATTAGAAGGTTAGACATTTGTAAAATAATCAGGTGGTGCTTTGAAGATATTCATTAGGATTCTAATTGAGCTATCGCAAAATTTTCAAGTTTTGAATAGACTTTGACAAGATGAGAATAATTAATAGTTATCATGGATTCGAAATGTGCATAATTCTAATATAATAACGAATTAAATGGCCAATAACAAGAACAAACCCAGAAATATTAAAAACACTTCTTATTACCTCCATCTATTAATGTTCATTTTTTGATTTCAATTATAATTTTAATACCACATATTTAAAATGATTACACAAAAAGTTATTTAATGTACAATTAACAGTTTATTACTTTCGTAGAGTAGCATACTGATAACTGCTGAGTTTTAGCATTCTTATAAATACGACGTACAGACCGAGCCTTAAAATCCTGAACTCCAGAACGGGAGGCCAAACAAGCCGGGTTAGGGCACACTGGAAAGGCAAGGATCAGTTTGGTCCAGGTTGTCGGGCTGTTCATGTTGCGCTTTTCGCCATGTGTACGTCTAAGGTTTTTCTCAACGCGTTCTGTAAATCATATAGTGATTAGTCCTAGTGGAAAGCAATGAGCTGAATGTGACTATTTCTAATCGAAATATAGTGTTATATGAAAGCGTTCTGCAATATAGTAGGCTTACCGCCATAGAGAGATGGATTAAAAATATTCAAAATTATAAGTAAGTACTGCAGCAACTTGCTTTTCATATATTTAATACATCTAGTTATGATAACATATTAATTTAAAACAAGTTAACTTACATTTGAAAACGGATTATATGCTCTTAATTTTTCCTCATAGCTTCCATATACGATGTACCGAATATAATATATCTTTTATTAAGTTAAAAATATACTGGGATTCTGCATCAAATAAAATATTAAAATGTACAATAATCACGTGAATTACCATTATCACTCATAAAGTATATTACGATTATAATAATTAGAAGCTAGTTAAAAGAGTGCTAAGAATATTAAATTATCATGGCTTAAATAACGTTTTAAATATTATATACATTGTGAAAATAACAGCATTAAAGATGCAGCTGGTTACTACACTGGTTCTAGCATAGCAATTTATTGACACGAGATAAAGTAAATTTTTACAGGTAATTTTATAGTTAATTAATGAAGTTTTTTCACTCTTCAACTTGAAATATTGCAATACATATAAAGGCTTTCTTTTGCTCGAACGAATATTGTATTTAATTATAAGGAATATGTATATGCCTTACATATGAACACTACTTTATAAGGTTAACTAATAACTACGTGTTATTGATCCATGTTGCTATAATTTAGTTGTGTGAAAGTTGTTTATGGACCAAGGGTGTTAAGTTGGAGTTTCCGGCGCGCAGCATCATACTGCTTTTTCCTGGAGGCCTAAAATTAATTTAATGGCTAAGGTGCATAAAATTTTTTTCGTGGTTTTCACCGAATGCAATAAGCTGATTTTAACTGTTTGTAATACCTAACAAATGTTTGATGCAAAAATCCTGAATTAAAATAGACTTGTGCGAGATGGATTATAGATTTTCAACATTTTTGAATTCTTAATAAAACTAGTGACAATATATATATATAATTTGGCCTCAATTTTAAATTAGAAAGTGTACTCTTAAACTTTCTCTGCGTCCAGTATATATGAGGATATGACACGCCGATTTTATCTGTTCTTTAAATATACATTGCAACTGTGCATACAACAATTAATAAGCAAATAAAAATTAAAACCCATTGATAGAACGTTCTATTATTATAAAGAAAAAACAAGGTTAGTGCGTGGTTTTGGCTTGATTACAGCTGGTTTTAATATTGTGTTATTTATTGCAGTCATAAATAATTAGATTTGGAATCAATATGAATTTTCCCTTTAAATGAAATTGAAATATCAAAATGCTAAATAATTAATACACTGCCATTATATCTTTAAAATATTTACTGCTGTCTTCGATTGCGAAATATTACCATAATTGGTTAAAAACATTAACCAAAATATCAAAAATATTAGAATATCATAACTATTTACCTGTCTACTTAGAGAACTATTAGAAACCTGAAGGTATGAAATAAAGCCTCT
>MU188054.1:30420-67311 GCA_016904865.1 Pissodes strobi | reverse complement strand
AGATATGATTATTTCCTCTCTAGCAAGCAATTTTGTGATCCAATTTTAGAGTGTAACGTGTAACAAATTCTGGGAAAAAGTTGAATATTAGAGTGGATTTTAAGGGCGTGTATGGCCCCCTTCGATGGCTGAAATAACCGTCTATGTTGGGGTTTGTAACCTTCGGCTAAATGCACTGAAACAGAGTTTTATCCACAACACCGAAACATAATTTTTGCACTCTACGCGCGTTTCGCTAACCATGTTACCATCATTAGGAGATGATTAAAACTCAGTTTTAATCATCTCATGCGGATACTAACATTGTTAGCGAAACGCACATCGAGTACAAAAATTTTGTTCTGTTTCAGTGAAATAACCGTATCTGCTATATATAGGATTATTTTCTACCCAGCAAGGAATTTTGTGACAAAATTTCAGGGTTTAATAAATTCCGAGGAAAATGTTGAAAATTAGGGTGGATTTCGGTGACGTACATCACCCCCTGGGGGTGAAACAACCGCTACAGAGGAATAATTCTTTTGCAATTTTTAATGGTGTAACGAATCCAGGGAAATTAGGTTAGATTAGAAATGTAAAAAAAAATATTTAACTGGTCTGCTTAAATACCCAGCATTTCCGTTATTGTTGCTATCTTCAGCCACGTCAAGGTTAATCATATAATAGTTTCAATAATGTTCGTGAAGTTAGAAATGGTTTTTGGCAACTTTTTTAGGGCAATATCTGTTTTTTATACATACCTGTCTGACTTATCGGCTCTGCTTCTAGAAACCGGTAGCCGAGCGGTGTTGAATTGTCTAGTAATCGTTGCGCTAAAGCCATATCTGCTGCATTCACACCTTCCGTGCATGGCATCAAATCAATTCCCATAACTTTCTGTAGTATTTCAAAATATAATAACAATAAAAGAAAAAAACTCATTTTTGTATGTTTGTAAAATCGGAAAACGTCGAAAACGCTGTTCACTTACTAACCCGATAAATGAGTGTTTACTTCAATTTTACTTCCAAGAATTGTCCATCTGTATAATTTTAGATATAATTATTGAAAGTGGCACCAAAAATCTGACAACATCGCGGGGTGCCTTTATTCTAATAATTGAAAATAAATTATACGTATAAGGTGCCACAATGAAATGGTATTTCATGGGTGCCGGAACTCTAATATATCAAGCATATAATATACGCTGGGTGCTGCATACACGTTGATCATAGAGGGTGCTAGTAAATACAAAAGATATATATATATATATATATATACAGGGTGTCCCAAAATTAGTGTAAAAAATTTTAACAGCGCATTCTACATATAAAATAGACACTCGTTTCCTTAATAAACATATGTCGAAAAATGCACCCTAACAGAGTTACAGCCCTTAACAGGTGTCCTCCTGAAGATGGTTTTTAGTCCATATTTCAGAAACGGTTACAGCTATGCCTTTGAAATTTTGGTATTAGGGTAACTTTAGCATGCGGATTTTATTTCTCAAATTAGAAAATACAAATTTTGATCAGTGGCGTGACATTTGGGGTGGTAAACGCAAGTAAACTGCAACATTTTTGTGGGTTCACTTTTAAAGTTTTTTCTTTTAAAATCTGAAAATCTGGGTTTTTCTACGTAAAAAAGGTACTCTTGATTTGTATCGCTAAGATGCACCGTTTATGAGAAAATTGGCTTTGAAAATCTTTTGTTGCGTTACTTGCATGATGATAAAATCCGATTGCATGTAATATAGCCAACTAGAAAAAATGCTAAATTCATTTGGATTTTATCATCATGCAATAACGCGACAAAATATTTTCAAAGCCAATTTTGTCATAAACGGTGCATCTTAGCGATACAATTCAAGAGTACCGCTTTTACGTAGAAAAACCCAGATTTTCAGATTTTAAAAGAAAAAACTTTAAAAGTGGACCCACAAAAATGTTATGACAGTTTAGTTGCGTTTACCACCCCAAATGTCACGCCTCTGATTAAAATTTGAATTTTCTAATTTGAGAAATATAAACCGCATGCTAAAGTTACCCTAATACCAAAATTTCAAAGGCGTAGCTGTAACCGTTTCTGAAATATGGACTAAAAACCATCTTCAGGAGGACACCTGTTAAGGGCTGTAACTCTGTTAGGGTGCATTTTTTGACATATGTTTATTAGGGAAACTAGTGTCTATTTTATATGAAGAATGCGCTGTTAAATTTTTTTACACTAATTTTGGGACACCCTGTATATATATCAATCAGTGAAATTCACGTCCGTCACATTGTAAAAATACGTATTTTTACAATGTGACGGACGTGAATTTTACTGATTGATGTTTATTCATTTGGCTAAAAATGCCGGCATAAGGATCCCAAACTTGGAATCCTTGCCGAAGCCTAAAAGGTTAATCCACTGGCGACGCAAGGTTAACCAAAAAAGGGGAGTCCGTCGTTATGTCGTGCTTTCTGGATTTTCACTTGCATACTTGGTATTGCAGACACGGAAGGGCACTTTCTATGTGCTTTTTCCACGTAATATCAAGTTACATAGAGGAACACAACATCTCGTTTGCCTCGAGCCAGGTGCGATTTCTGCGAACATCTTACCGCTGCGTCCCGTCAAGTACGGTTCATTAATTGTAATATCGATTTTTAGATTAATAAGTTTACTGTCTAACTTGTTTTTAAATTGAATAATTTTTTTGTTCTGTGACACCATCTTGATAGTTGATAGGTGTCTCTACGTCTTTTGTCCCATTTATACATGTTTAGGAATAATGCCATTTTTGCTACATTTAAATAAGAATATTCTCCTATTTTTCATAGATGAAATCTTGGTGGTATCCATCTCTATAAGGGCTTTTAAATTGAAAGATTGGAGTAGCTTAAAAAAGCCGCAGACATGAGCAGATTGCAGGGGTGGCAAATTATAAGAAAAAACCCAGTACCTTATTAATGGCAGAGTTAGTATAAATGGTTTTATTTAATGATTTGAAAATACCCTCTTACTTCGGCTAGTCAATTTCAGAGCTCTTTGTCTATTTAAGTAGTTTATGTAATAGTTGGGGGCGTAATTAGTAGATTGCTTATTATGACATCACAATAATACCAAAATAGTTCAAGACAATAATTTGTGACGACAAGAAAGCTCGTTTTCGAAATATTTATTTGCCGCTATTAATCATCATTTTTTTGTTATTTTGCCCTGCTTTGTTCTCGTGTTTCCTTAAAGTTGCTCGTTACTGAGTAAAACAATTTTATTCGGATAAACATTATGCAATGAGCATTTATTGATAGAGTATAAAAGTGAATGCTAATTTCGTAATAACCATTAAAGTTATACTATTTTTTTCTACGACCAGTCATAATAAGAATGTGCTTTAGGTTTCAAAATTTTCTAAGTAAATAGCAACTATGAACTGTCAGGATTGATAATTTTAAATGTATCATAATTATCGTAATCTGCATTATTGAACTAAATTAGAGAAATAGATCATATTTTGGGTTTTGTTGATAGAATTATTCCGTTTATTGAATGAGCCAATTAAGCATTAAAGTAAGTGCACTTGGATTATCTGGAAAAAATTATCAACAAGAAATTTGAGATTGTAGACATTTTGCCCTGATTTTTCAATAAATTTTGAAAATCCATATAAAATTTTCAATATATTTGCAGCTTTTCAGTGCTTTTTAAGGCAAAATAACAATATTAACATCACATTTGCTATCGCCAAAAAGATAATTCGTCATCCTTAAAGTATCACGTTAATTTCACTCTAATTACTTAGCATGCGAAAAATATGTAAATTTTGTTCTATACCATTTCATTCCTATTTCAAACCGTGTTAGAAAACACTAAGCAATCATGGAAGCTTCTAAAATTCAGCATATCCAGGAAGTTTCATGTAGATTTGAGATAATCGTACTAGAAATAAACGAAACATTTCCCAATGTTTCAAATTTTAGGATTTTTGTTGTAACGATTTTTTCTTGTAATCGACTTAAATCGTAAAAACATTAATATAGTTTTTATTTTTTAGGGCGTACTGAATCTGAATATAACCTTGCCAATAATATTCGAATTATCTTTTTTAGAAAACTTCTATAACGCAAGTAATTATATCTCAACAAAAGATTTCAACTTGGACTGTAAAAAAACAAAATCCTTCTCGGATAGTGCATTGTTGCCGAAATTCAATAAACTCTTAGAAATCAATCGTTTTTTTGCAAAGTCACGTCCCGTTCGGTGTCCAGCTAATTACTTTCGCTCGTTTTCAGAGCAGATAAATTTGGCGTAACGGATTTGAAATTGGAAGCAGAATTATTGAAACACTGCGATTTTAATTTGCTCTTGCTATTAAACATATTTTTTAATGATATCTGGTAGTAAATAGTAAATAAAGCCTCAATCTTAAGTAGTATTCTTTCCAATACTTGATTGACCTAAAATCCAGAAAATATATATCTGACAGAAAATAATTATCGACGATAATCTCAATGGATCAAAAGATATATAGAAATCTTTCAAAAGAGGTTGTTTTTTATTTGTCTTGTACTGTTTCCTACATGAAAATATTTATTCCAGCTTGATAGTGCGGATCTTCACTATGATAGGCTTATTCGTGGATACCTCGCCGAAGTATTTCAGATAGATGAATTCGAAAATGAGTGTTTCTAAAGTTTTTTGATGTTTTTATATTTTTTCTCAAGTCCATTTTTCCCATATTTTGTAAACGGAGAGTTTTTTTCCTCTAAATTCTCGATCGAACTGGCAATGAAGTCTCGGTTTTTTTAATCCCCGTGACTTTGTCGTCACTAGAAAGACCCAAAGTGAACCCTTTTATAAAAATATACACACGCGAAAAAATAATCGCCATTTTCTTTTGTTTCCGATGTTTGGGCTAGACAAAGCCTGTCATTTGCTAAAGAAAAACATGAAAACACGGAAAATAGATAAGTATTTTTGACAATTGGTAAACCGTAGTTTCATAATTGTAGTGGCGTTATAGCGGTCACATAGCATAATCTTAGTTGTAGATATTATAGTTTCCTATCTATGAATATTTATGGTTTCGTATTTATACAGTTTTTTTTCCAATGCTTTTTGTGTTTAGTTCAAAAATTAACGTTTATGATCACTTACTTTAATTTTAAGGAAAAGGAATTGCTCTCAAAGCGATGATGATTTACAGATATAATGAATACATTTTTACTTTTAAAGAACGGACGAGTAAAATTAATTCATAAAAAATAGTTCCATGCTTGGTTCCATATGAAGAAGTTTAACTAGCGTTTCTTTAAATTAAAATTTATTGAAGAGAAACTTCTTTAGCTAGGGTAAAGTCAAAAAAAATATTTATCAAAGTGAAACGGCCTTTTAATTAAGCATGTTTCAGTATAGCTAAAGGATTGAAATTTTCAGGACATGCAGCCGGGGTAAAATGAGAATCCTGGACGAAAACTCGACTCCGTACCCCTCCCGTTCGGCCAGGAGAGGCGGGAGAAGAACAAACTAAAATAATTAATTTTGGGAGAAAGAGAAGAGCTACGGGGTCGAAATTATTATGGTAGGTGCGCCTTATGGGGGCTACCATTGACCATATGAAGGTGACCGGGGCCCTAATTTAAGGAAATTTTGAGGAATCAACCGTTTTTTGCCGATATCTCTACAACGGAGCCTCTGATCGAAAATCTGACAAGCGATGACCCCGAGTTACAGGGTCATAAGTGGAGGTGGTAATTATAACCCCTACCTCCCCGGATACCCAAAAATGTTCGAGAAAATGGAAAAAAAATTAAAACACGTAAAATAATGTTCGGAAAGTTAATAAAAGTTTTAAAAAATAATAAAAAAAAATCGAAACGCGGTTTTAAGCAAAAAAGGCGAAAAAGTTCAGCTACGAGATCGGAGATGGCAAAAATGAGAAGAAAAAATGCTTTATGAAAAAATACAATTTTTTTTTTAAATAAAATGGGAAGAAATTAAAAAAAAAACGTAAAAAAATGTTCGGAAAGTTAATAAAAGTATTATAAAACGAAATAAGGGGAAACATAATAAAGAAAAACGAAACCAAAAGTTTGTTCGGAAAGTTAACAAAAGTATTCGAAAACCAAATAAGAAAAAAATATTTACAAAATATGAAAAAATTGTTCAGAAAGTTAATAAGAGTATTATAAAAGAAAATAAACAAAAAAATGAATAAGTTGACAAAAAAGAAAAAAATATATAAAAAAGTGTCGAAACCGGGGGCAAAAGTTGAGAAAAAAAGCTAAAAAAAAAAACAAAAACTCAATTCCTTATAACTCTTTCAGAAGTTTCACGTCAGTTATATGCTTATAAAGGTGAGGCACATAATTTTTTATTTATGTTTCTATTATTTAGTTCGAAATTTTGGTATAAAAACCTCAACTTTGGAAGAATCTTATGAGCAGCATATGTTATACATACAGATGAAAACAAATAGAAACGAACTATATCTATTATTCTTTAATCTTATTAATATGCACAGATTTATAGCAAGATGAAATATGGTTTAATTTTTTAGATAGTATCGTTAGGACAATAATTGCTGGAGTGTGTGGACTGGCTACATGTACCTACCTAGGTCTTTGTATTGCGATGTATGAAATGCATCGTTGTTTATACTAGATGTACCTACTTCCTTTTGTTAAGATTTCAAATTTTGAAATGAAAACACAAAGGTTTTAAATTTCTACAGTTTATTGTAATAAATCGTGACATGTTTCGGCACACGGTGCCTTTTTCAGATGACAGAAGTGAAAACTGCCTCATAGCGATATTACAAACCTTCATAAAACTAACCCATCCAAGTACTAGCCACGCAAGATGTTGCTTAACTTCCGTGATCGGACGACAACTACTTTTTACTTTGTACTCGTGGCAAGCACGTAACAACTGTATATTGTATCCTATCTCATTCTCTTGCAGGCTACATCCTATATATCTATATATTTCTATTGGTGTCTCCTTTTTCGTTTCATCGAGTCTCAAATCACGCCCGTTCACAGTCGGCTAACGGCGCTAAAGAAGTTTTTACTTAAAAAAAATTAATTTAATCTTAAAATAAAGTAACCAAAATTACTTTGTACCTTTTACTCTTGGCAAACATGTAACAACTATATACTGTGTTATATCTCATCTTTTCACAGGCTACATCCTATAGATCTATATATTTTCATTGGTGTCGTTTTGGTTTCCTCGTTTCTGTTTCATCCGTTTAATCGGTTCTCAAATCACTCCCATTCTCAGCCGGCTAACGGCGCTAAAGAAGTTTTAACTTAAAAAAAATAGTGTCTTTGTGGACCCCATGCCTAGTGAAACTTCATCCGCACAAAACAGAAACACAGCGTACAGGCCTGCACAGTATATTACTAACCCAAAATTCACTCTCCTCATATTTTACCACATGTTTCCTGTTAAATAATAAAATAATATATTTATTTTTTGCAAATTCGTTGACAGGAATGGTAATTCAGTCAACCGCGGCTGTTCAACGATCAAGTCTTATCGGAGAAAGATAAGCGAGTGTTAATTGAAACTCTTTGTTACAATATCAGTTAAGTAGTTTTATTAGGAAAACTTACAGGTAATAACAAGCAAAGAAACAGGAAGGTTGAACCTTTAACAACGTGCTAACCTACTAACTTACACTAACCCAACTTATCTCTATTTTTAGCAGCTGACAGAATTACGAGTAAAGCGTGTACCGCGCCACCTGTCATTCATATTATCAAACATAGATAAATGGCGAAGGAGCCAGGAGACATAAAAGTACTTAATATTATATATATTTAACACACCTCCTTACTTTTATGATCTCTACATAATACATATTTATATAAAAGAAAAATATTACAAATTATATCTTAAGTTTAACACATTTCTAAAATAAACAAATTTCCCTAGACTTGGTGCCTTTGTTAGAATATGTGCCAGATTTTCATCTGTTTTAATTTTAACTACATCTATAACCTTTGCTAGATAGTTTTCATGCACAAAATAATATTGTATTTCGATATGCTTAGCGTTCTTAGCATAATTACCATTATTTGGTTATTGCTACAGCACCAGAGTTATCTTCGTAGACTTGGACTGGGTTATTTATATTCACTTCAAAAGTTTTTAAGATTTCTTTTATTAGAAGAATTTCAGAAACAGCTTCTGATTGTGCAACATATTCAGCTGCAGTAGATGACTTAGTTTACGAGATTTCCAGTAAATAACATTTTCATAAAATCTAACAACATAGCCAGTGGTAGATTTTCTATCATTTGTATCACCTGCCCAGTCTGAGTCTACGAAGCAATTAAGAAGTTTACAGTTTTCATTCTTTCTTGTATAAATTAAATTTAAGTCTCTTGTTTGATAAGGGTATTTAAGAATTCTTGCGTATTTAAAGTGAGTTTCTTCATAACAGTTTTGAAATCTGCTTAAATAGTTAACACTGAAAGATATGTCAGGTCTAGTAGCAGTGCTGACATAGAGGAGGGCGCCTATAATATTCCTATATTTAAGACTATCATTTGAACTATCAGTCTTTTGTAATTTTAAATTAACTTCCATTAGGGTAGAGACATGTTTATTACAGTTTATTATATTATATCTTTCTGCCAATGTTTCTATGTATGTTTTTTGGTTTAATAGCATATTAGATTGCTCATCATAGTTTATATCAATGCCAATATAATTTCTAATTTTACCCAGATCTTTCATATTAAAACGTGATGATAGTTATTGTTTTATGTTAGAGATACTAATTTTATTATTGCTACAAATCAGAAGATCATCAACGAAAAGCAATATATAAATAGTCTCATTTTGTGTTTTTTTTTATAATAAAGACAATAGTCACAGTCATTTCTAGAGAAATTAAGATCAGTCAAGTACTGGTGAAAACATTCATAACACAAACGAGGACTTTCTTTTAAGCCATACAACGCTTTAGACAGCTTAAATACTTTATCGGACCCATCATTATACTCTTCTGCTTGCACGACATAAACATCACTAGTTATTTTCCCATTCAAAAACGCTGTTTCTACATCCATCTGCTCTATAGAGAAACTGTTTTGATGACAATAAGGTAACAAGATTTTAAGAGTTTGCCCTTTAAAGAGTGGTGAATAAGTATTGTCTATATTATTTCTTTGTTGAAAGCCTTTAGCCACCAAACGAGCTTTGAAGGTTCCATCGGCTTTCTTTTTATACACCCATTTAACGTCAATAACCCGCTTGTCCTTGGGTCTCTCAACCAATTTTCAGGTTTTGTTCTTATTTAAAGTTTGCAGCTCTAGATCCATAGTGTCTTTCCATTTTTTGGCTTCAGGTGAGGACAAAGCCTCTTCAAAATTTAAAGGTGTCATAGCATTACAATAATTGACATAAACTGTTTGATAAACGTAGTTCTCATCTTTATTTGGTTTTGGTTTTCGTTCCGATTTCCTTATTGGTATTCGGTCTTCTTGCTCAATGACAGTTTGGTCTGAATCATTCATGGAATCACCATCTTCATCTTCCTCCTTTTCTAAACATAATTCTTGCGTTTGGTTACTTTCTTTCTTTTCCTTAAAGTCGTCTGGTTCATTCGACTCGTTGATACCAATCCAACTGTGTCTTCTTCTATTATATCCACATGTCAAGCTACAATAATCTTATTACCTATTAGAACTCGGTATCCAACATCTACATATCCAACAAGTATACCACATTCAGCCTTTTTATCCCATTTAGAACTTCTTTTTGCTTCAGGAACTCTTACAAACATTTTGCTTCCATAGATCCGCAGATATTGAGCAACTGGCTTTTTCTTAAAAAAGATTTCATATGGTGTTAATTTCTCTATGGTGTTTGCTAAGATACGATTTTTAAGGAAAGCAGCTGTTTTAAGAGCTTCAGGCCAATAGCTTCTATTAATCTTAGCTTCAGCCATTAGACATCTGGCCATATCCATAATACTTCTATTTAGTCTCTCTGCGGTACCATTAAGCTCATGTACATAGGGTGGACAAGGATCAATAAAGTTACCTTTTTCAGAGGCAAGTGTACGAATTTTCGAGTTTATGTATTCCTTACCATTATCACACCTAATCCTTTTGACCCTTTTATTAGAAACATTTTCTACCTGATTTATATACTCTGATAGGCATTCATAAACTTAATAAATGAAGAGTGAAGGTTGTGTGCATGTACGAAATGTACTAAATGAAAAACTTTTGTATTCCATGCATAAATTTAAATGCATGCATAAATTAAATTTATGCATGGAATACAAAAGTTTTTCATTTAGTACATTCATAAACTTGGTCTTTACTTTTAATGCAGTATGTTGGGGAAACACCCCAACACGTGTAGAAACTATCGTTTTTCACCGTATAGTTTGGTGATAACACCCTGTATGTATTTAGAATGGATGAGCCATAATTAAACTCAAAATAGATTTATTTCACCCCGGGTACAACCCAATTTGTGTATTTAAATTAGCATATGCCAGTTCTTCAAAACCCCTTAGTCCAACCCTAGACGGACGATCCCTTAGTTCGAACTTGTAAACCAAGTACGTCAGTATAACAGGTTACAATTCAGCAACTCTTCAGTCGTAAAGGAAAACGTTTGTAATCGTTTTAAAGTCAATGTATTTTTGTCTCCGTCAGCCTTGTGAACAATCAGTCTGTCAAATAAAGAAAGAAAACAGCTTCTACCCTTGTAATCTCAAATGAATTCGATATGTGTTACCGCCCACTTTTATTATGTGGTTTTGCCGCAAGGCGACCTGCTAAAAGAAAGAAATAATCAAGGTAGTGCGTAGCAAACACTCATTCGCGTAGGATCTGTCTAGTCACAGCTCTCCTAGTTTCCGCTCCAAAAACATCTAGCCATGTCCTAGCTCTGTTTGAGGCAATTAATTAATTTGAAAGTGTCTTACATCCACTAAAATGTACTAGATCAGTCCAGCTGCTCTCTAGCCTGACAGTTCAGTTAAGACGTTCGCTTAAATAGCAGTAAAACGTGCTGTTCTCCGGCCAAAGGTCAAATTCCTTTTGGGCCAATTTCTCTTGTATGCACAGATATTAGAGAATATTTCGTGCACCTCAGTTATCTTTGTCCAAGGTTGGACAAAGACCTCCTTTTGGGCTTTTTTAAAGCAATTCTTCGAAGTCAGAAACGATAGCATCCCCGTTGGAAATTGGAACATAAAATGGCGGAAGGCAGACTGACATTCCTGGTCGAATTCCTGTAAAGCAAGGCAGGTAAAGCAGTCAAAGTGAAAAGGTATGCTGTGTGAAAGTTGCTAAGTTGGAGAACTAAGTATTAAAATAAGAAAGATAAAAACTCATTTTTAAATCAAACAATCAAGACTCTTCAGTAGACATTTCTAATTTTAAGAAACCTTTTGTAATATTAGTTTTATGCTTGAACGGACGAAGACAAATGCCTGCAACTATTCTAAGAACTGTATATATAATTTCTATTTAACGTAGAAAACACTGTTTATTTATCTCTATCATATTTAAATGCAATTTACACCTGCATTATTAAATTATATCAAACCGAATACATGTTTCAATTTATCTCACCACCCTATGTTATACTGTCCATTAAAAGTGGTTAATTAAGATACCACACCCGTCTTTATGGTTTTAAGCAATAATAAAAACACTTGTTTATCCCGACCACAGTACATTTTAATTAATTTGCTGTAATCATCAACAATACTCAAGAAATGCCTTTCCCCATTACTCCCAACAGTACTATGAGGCCCATTTAAATCAGTATGAACTATTTCAAGAATGTTTTTAACTTTAGTTCTGTTATTTTGAAAAGGTAAATTATGCATCTTATTTTCAATACAGATTGCACATTTCATAAAATTGCTTTCAAGATTGTCATGCAGGTTCTCCAACATATTATTTTTACAAACCTGCCCTAATGTCCTGTGCCATTTTTCTTTAAGAGACATTTTACTTCTTTCAGTTTTAATTTTGTTGTTTGTAATAATTTCATTAGCATTGATTTCACTCTGGACTAAGGAACATTCTAAGTAGTACAGATTATTATGTTCTTTTGCAACTCCAATTAATTCATTATTTTTGTTATAAATTTTACTAACATTGGCTTCAGATATAATTTTGTTATTTTTTGTAATTTTACTGTAGCTTAACAGGTTATTACAAATTTGTTCTACGAAGAAAACATTTTTAATTGTAACTGTTGAAATCTTATCAAAAACAAAGAAATTACATATTACAGTACCTATCTTGGTTGCTTGCAGTGTTCGACCATCTCCAAGTGTGACATTAGTTGAAGTTTTTAAAGTTATAAACTTAGAAAAATACTTATCATTATTTATTATGTGGTCTGTACATCCACTATCAAGCACCCAGGTAACAACTCTATCATCGTAAACTTCATTACTTACAGTTTCGCTTGCATTAACCATAAACACATTACTATTATTGTTCGGGCTGTATTGAGCATGACCTCCATGTCCCCTACCTTTGCCTCGAAAACTGCCTCTTCTGCCTTTGAAAACGACTGCCCTGGAAGCTACCTCTACTACTTGTCCATGACGTGTTACGATGATTGCCTTGGCCATATCCTTTAGATGAGTTGCCACTCGAGCTTGCTCTGCACTGGCTTTGTATATGCCCAGGTTTGCCACACAAATAACATACACGTTGTTCCTTTGGCTGCACGCTATACATTTGCTTGGAACTGCTTGAAGCCACAAACACATTTGATCGTCCATCTTGTGAGCTACTAGTTAATTGCTCATTTTCCAATGCTTTTAACTTAATCTTCTGTTTTAAGAATTCACAGGTCCTTTCACCTGCTGAAAGTACATCGATTAGATCGCCAATATAACTGTAACTGCTCGGTAAAGCCTTCAACATATAATTTAATTTTTCGACTTCTTTTACGGAAGCGCCTGCAGCCTTTAAATTCGAGGAAAATATTGGCATCTGGAAAATTCTCTAGTTTGATTCCCTCAAGTGTAGTACGATACACAATCTGTAAAGCTGTCGACTGCCTAATGTACATTTTATCTAATTTTTCGGGCTGTATCCAGATGAGAGACATATTCTAATTGTTTATTCGAAATAGCACTGTAAATATAGTTAACAGCCTTAATTTCCATATGATTTCAGTAATCAGTTTTGTCTGTATCAGTCTTATCACGAATGACTACTTCTTTACATTTTTTGAATTCAAAAAAATTACATAAACGTATCTTCCAATTTCCATAATCCACAACATCATCACATTTCATAAGTGACATCTTGATAAGTTTTCCTTTTAGTTTTTTAAGACACTACTTGCTTTTCCCAGAAGTCGTTTACTATACGTTTAAGACCACTTTTCTTCTTTTAAAACGCTGAACCACGCTCTGCTACCATGTTAATTGAAACTCCTTGTTACAATATCAGTAAAGTAGTTTTATTAGGAAAACTTACAGGTAATAACAAACAAAGAAACAGAAAGGTTGAACCTTTAACAACGTGCTAACCCACTAACTTACACTAACCCAACTTATCTCTATTTTTAGCAGCTGGCAGAATTACGGGTAAAGCGTGTACCTGTCATTCATATTATCAAACATAGATAAATGGCGAATGAGCCAGGAGATATAAAAGTACTTAATATTATATATATTTAACAGCGAGTTCGGCGCAGATGACCTGGTTTGAGTTGTAGACGGGCTGGAAGAAAATTCGGCTTCACCGTGGCACTATGTAACTCTCCACTTCTGTCTTTACCAATGATCTATCTCACTTTCGTCATGTCAAACATTACACATTTCATAACCTTTCTGTAACTCCTTTATTGGTTTATTCTCCAGGTGCATACCTAAAGAAGTTTCACTTCAATAATGGAAAGCTACTTTGACTTGATCAATACATTATGCACCTAGTACTGCCCCATGGATTTAATAAATATGTATATGTATATGTGACTAATCGCAGTGCGAAGTAGTGCAATACCTCCTACAACTAGGCCAGACGGCTTACGCGTGACGTTTTCAAATGTGGTCTTAACTTATTTACAGGCGTATATTGAAATGTGCAATTTCTTTTAAAATTTCACAGTTAAGTAGACATTTTAGATGCAAAAATCTCGAAAAAATTTATCAAAACTCGTGTTTTGTAAATTTATCTTTTTTTTTATATGTAGTTTGAAACGTAATTGGCCTAATACAATACCTCCTACAAGCTGATATTACTTTAAGCACGACTATTATGACTGATAATGTGTATGACTCATTTTTTTTAAATCAAAAATTAAATTGCAGTTTACTTACCTTTTTCTGCATACATAAATATATTATTAATTAAAGATTTTAAGAGCTTCCGGTTAAAACAAGGCTGCGAGTCTTGAACAGCCTTTAGACGTGCCTCATTCGATTTTTGTTAAAGGAAAACGAAATTTCAGAGCAAAAACCTTTGACTATCCAGTTTATCAAAATACATAGAATCTACCTATTTTAAAAAACTGAAACTAGATACCACCAATCTATTTAATAGATAGGTGGTAAAATGTCACCATAGGTATAAAGGTATCATAATAAGTAATAGTCAAATTTGGTAGTGTGTTTTCTCCTCGGTTTTCTCCATCCAAAGAACCTTGCAATCTTTAAATATTTATGATAAAACATGAAAGCACATGAAAGCTTTATACAGGTTTCAGATTATTACTTTTTTATGTTAGATTTGGTATATTACTCGGTATATTATTGGGGTCTAATATTTATTTATTAAAAGTCTCCAGTTTTCTTTTTTTTCTTTTTACCCAAAAGATTATGATTATGTTTAGAACAATAATTATTAACAAAGAAGTGTATTTGAAATGCTGCTAAGAAAAATGTTTGAAACATAAATTTGTAGGTGATTTTTACAATTTTCAAAAGAAGTCAAAAGACTGCTTTGATTTAGATTGTTTAACAACAGCTCACAAAGAAAAGACTTTTTATTGTAAATATCTAAAAATGTGTCTTCGAACTCATTAATTAGTTTTTTAAATAAAATATAGGCTGTTGAAACTACGTCCACTATTACACGAGGATATAAAAGAGCCACGACTTAAGTAATTAATGAAATTGTAAGAATCTTCTACAACACAAGGTTCATTTAAAGTTAAATTTTCTTTGCAAAATTCACGACTTAATATTTGTTTAAACAATATGACAGCAATATCCACTTGAATAAGTGATTGTGATGAATTATTAAGAAAACCTTTCAGAGCCTCTATAATAATAGGATTAAATATTTTGAGAGCTAATTTAACATTTTGCCTTTCTATAAATGATGGAAAAAGGGCCTTTAAACTAAGGGAATACCCATGTTTTAATATTTTGTCTCGTTTTAGTTCATGAAGTTTTTTGACCACTGAGCGCATATAGCAAACATTGCATTACAGCCTTTATGAGGCATAATTACACTAAATATCACTTACCCCAAAATTAGCTAACAGGAACAAATTTTATAAACTTGCTGTACACAATGAACGAGCACAAAATAAACTCTTATTACACGAAAGCAACAGGTCAAGTCCAAACATTTTGGAAAGTTAAAAACATGAACTTTAGGTCTTTTCGGCTTGTTTCCACCGCACAGCATTGTTCACATAAATTTAAACACACCAAATAGAAATGAACAGAAAACAATCAAAATCGAACAAAACAATAATTAAGAAGCCGGTCGAAAGTCGAAAGTACGTCATTACGCCAACTGACAGAAGGCAGTGTTGCCAGATTTAGAGTTAGTTTCATACATTATTTGGGATGTAAGCTATTTAACGTATATTTAGTTGGACTTTAATTTTTCCAGCATTTGTTGAATGACATTTGAAATTATGTTTTTAAATGGAAATAAATATTTATACAAAATAATTAGGTTATTGGTTAGCAACGTTTATTTTCTTAAATGTTTTGATTCCGTTATTGCTTCACTTTCCGATTTTTGTATATTTACTTTTTGGATTTTAAATATTTATATATATTTAATATAACTATACTATAATATACCACAGCAAACTTTTACATTAAGTATCTAATATATTGTTAATTGTAATATTAGAATCCAATAGGAATATTTTACGTTTCTTTAAAAAATAATTTGTGGCAAACTACAGTGAGAAGTAGCTCAAATTGTGATGAAGCGCCCAATCTGGCAGCACCGGATACATGACGTCGAGATTGGAATTGACATTCCAGTCGCCGAGCAGCGTGGCAATCAACGTTATTTACGGAAGTAGACGCGATAAAATAATTAATACTTTTACTGGGCTCCTCTTGGCTCCTCTTAATGCTTTTCTTATGGCAAAAAAGTATAGACCACTTTTGATGACGTCACTACTAATTTTAATATTAGCTAGTTGGCCTAGTTGTAGGAGGTATTGAGTAGTGGCCCTAAAGTAAGCAGCTGTCAATGTGAGAGGCGTCACCTTCTTAAGTAACTTGAAGGAAAAAGCGAGATTGGAGAGCCAAGTTATCTCAGATATCAAAAAGGCAATCCTAAAATTTGGTTTTCTATTCTCGTGAAATAGCCATGTAGAATGCCATTCGAGAGAAAAAAAATCCGTTTTATTTGTATGTTGCTAGTAGAGGTACATAGTATGTTCTGGGGCCTCCGCCGTGGAGGAGGTGCGCAGTAGCAAATATCGCCGACTTGAGCTGTCTGTCTAAAAAGTTGCCTTAAATGACAGCTTGCCGACTTAGGCTATCAGCCCCTCAATACAGCCCCTCCACGGTCTTTCTAAAAAGCTGCCTTGAAACACAACTTGCGGACTTGGGCTAACAGCTCCTCAATACAGCCCCTCGTGAGGGACTGTCTTGAGGGGCTGTTAGCCCAAGTTGGCCAGCTGTCTTTTAAGACAACTTTTTAGACAGACAGCTCAAATCGGCGATGTTTGCTATTGCGCACCTCCTCCGCGGCGGAGGCTATAGAACATACTATGTATCCCTACTGTTGCTTTTGGCAATTTCGTTCATGGAACTTTTGACAAAACCAAATTGCGACATTTACGTGATTTTGTCATAAATGTCATTCATGACATTGCCTTGAACCAAACTCTCTTAGCAATGGAAACATTTTGATAGCAAAATTATCTCTTATTTTTTATATCTCTATGAAAGTAAACGCCATTAGCACATTGTGCTAATAGACCGTAATAAAGAGAACCTAAAGTGGTTATTTTACTTTGCTGATCCACTTTTAATAAAATTCGTCTTAGTAATCTTGAAGGAAGGGAAAAATAATTAACGAGAAGAAAACGACTCGTAAATAAGAAAAAACTGCTGACGGCCTATTGATTTTCAATAATGCCGTACTTACGGATAGAGGGCTTCGCTTTGTGCTTGGGCGAGAGCGATTATTTGCTAATGATTTATTAGAAATTTAATTTCGAATATTGAATGGTTCTCATTGCTTGGAAAAGTTAATTTCCCATAATCTATGGCTTATAGAATATAAAATTTTACAAAAGGTATAAATTTCTATTGTCTACAGTGGTAAAATTCTGTCACGAACTGTGCATAACTTCTAAACGGCGTCGTACGTGTTCAGCTGCTTAAGGTGCTCTATTGCGGAATTTACATAGATCTTTATCGACGTCTCGAATTTTTGCATGACAATGACCTGTGGGAACTAAAAAATATAATTTTAAGTTTTACCTTGTTCTACAGGGGATCATACAGCTTATATATAAATGCGTTATTTAAGCTGTTTTATTTTAATGTTCTCTTGCAATCCAAACAGGTGGCTTTAACATTTCACTTAAACTTGTAATACTATGTATGTAATACCATTTCTAGGATGTTTTTAACAACAATAAAAGACTTATTAAACGTTATGTTAAAACAACCAAAATAACATAGTCCACGTGGCTAAAAAATAAGTACGAGCATGCAAAGTGGCATGGATAAAAAAATTGACGAATTTCATGATAAAACCATTCCTATTACTTACGTTCTGGTCCTTTTACTCAAATGAAAGAAGTATTGTTCACATGATTGAACACTACGAGAGGAACACTATCAAAAATGCTTTACTTGCATAAACAGTTCATTCGCAAATTTTCCACTTGACGGTATCTTGGTGTATAAGTATTTCTAGAGGTCTTGAGACATGTCAGAATATTGAGACACCACTTCATGAAATATTTTCAAGAGCGCCCTCCAGAATATTTTAAATTGGGAAAAAGCCACGTGATGCTTTATTTAAAAGAGAGTTTAAAAGGCCCTTTTATTATCTACACTTCGTCACGTGCCATATTCAAGGTTAAGCGTCTCGTTTCCGCCTTGTATAATTTTCAAACAGAATTGTATGATTTTAATATTTTTTTCAAAATTTAATTGTAAAGCCAAGTGATTATTATTTCTTGTATTTCGGCTTTTTCTCTTTTAAATAACTTTAAGGAACTTCCATATTTACAATAATATATTTTAAAAAAATAAGATTAAAAGTTTTAAGTTAGTTCATAATATCTGCAAATTGCCACTAGCATTAAAGCCAGTGGTAGACGCTACCAAACATGGCAAATAACTAGGGCAATTTAAAAAATAGATGGTATACAGTCTTTTTTTAGGTTTTACTAAATCTCTAGGTCTTTGAATCTCGAAATGTTGTACATTTCATTATACTACCTCCAGGAAAACCTTCACATTCTTTCGTGTTTTTTGTCGGCTGAAATATATCTCGGCGAATAGTTTTAGCCATTTTTGATGTAAACTTGCGTCCTTTGAAAAACCGAAAACGTGAACATTAAGCCTACTTTTATATTTACCCTTGCAGCCAGGTATGCAACATTTCTGAGGCATATTTACTTACACTAAGTTACCACAAAACTACCGGAATTATCTAATTAAACACGACCAAAAAGTTATAAATATGATCATCAGACAATATTATCAGAATGTAATATATGTCCTTATCGCACCACTACCACTGGAAGTAGGGATGTATTATTTTATGAAGGCAGGGTTTACTCTGATCAGGCAATTAATAGTTTTAAGTCAAAATTGCAAAGTTTGTGCTGGGATGGTGTTTATAATCATTGCAGCATAGACGACGCCTTCAACACATAATGTTTTTGTACAAAATTTCATTCAAGAATTTCCC
The DNA here is from genome assembly GCA_016904865.1 of Pissodes strobi. Lineage (NCBI taxonomy): Eukaryota > Metazoa > Arthropoda > Insecta > Coleoptera > Curculionidae > Pissodes > Pissodes strobi. Next base: position 48,199 of record MU188054.1, on the reverse strand, counting down.
ATAAAAAGACTCAAGAAACATCTAAACAAAAACAGTTGGATCAATAATGAAATTAAGGTTTCAAGTCAAAATTTACAAGACTTAAATTTTTTGTCAAAATCTTTTCCAGAGTTAAAATGTTCATACAGAACAGCTAGAAACCGTCACCACTATCTGATCAAAAAAACAAAAAGGGAGTACTATCAAAGTAAAATATTTTCCTCTGATAATTCAAGTAAAATGGCATGGAGGGTGATTGGTGATATATTGTCACGAGTAGCTTAGGGGGTGGCGCGTTTTTTTTTCAAGAATAACTTCTCAGAGAAGAGCCGCGTCGCGATTAGTACAATGACGGGGTCTCAATGCTTCCTTTAGTCTACCACTGGATGTTCTACTCGCGAGGACACGCCTTGTTTAGCGTGCCGGGGGTAACTGAGGTAGACCGGGACAGCGTTACGTGGGGTAAGAAGAGATGATAAAGTAAGCACGTTTAGTTTATAACAATAACAATGTATTAACGATAAAACTTTAACAATAATTATTGGTCAGAAAAAATGAGATTCTATTATACCCGATTACTACGGTGCGCATGTTTTCTCGATTTGAGGTACTGTTTATAGGTCTTTGTTTACTGTCTTATAATTATAGTTTTTCTTAAGGGTTGGGTTTTATTTAAGAGCACTAAGAGATTTCACTAAACTTTTTAACTGATTATTTAGACACTTGTCTTTCTCAACACTCTGACAAACTTCTTGTCAGGACTTTACTACGGAGGTTGTGCAACCCCTGGTCCTAGCAGTCGTCAAGTGACTAACCGGTACCAGGTTTGGAAGGAAAGGACTAGAACCTAAAGCGGTCGTATGGCTAACTTTAGGAGCGGATAGAACCCAGAAGGCAGTCGTCAAGTGGCTAACCTTGCGAGCTGGAAGTGAGACCAAAGTCTGAAAAACTTAGGGTTCGTTAGCGTATTTATACTAAAAAAAGTAATGATCATGGCATGCTTAAGGTTGAAAGTCGCTCCCGTTGATTGCTCGCGTTGTTTATAGTTTGTTTTTAATGTTTATATAACAATCTCCAAGTTCAAGTTCAAACTTGCGACAGGGTGATATTTGTTTAGTAGCTTATGCATTTTAGTAGATTACAATATCGGGTAAACAAAAAAAACAAAATCAAAATACGAGTATACGGCATAAGAACACAAAAATTGTAAATCCGGCAGAGGTTTGCGAGATATTTAATTCTTCTTTTATAAATGCACCACAGGAAATTTTAAAGAATATAAAAAAATCTATCATCAACAGATTTCACTAGTTTTATAAAAAAATGTGACAGCAGTTTTTTACTTAGTCCTATATCTGAGACTGAAATATTAAACATTTTTAAATATAAATTAAAAAATAAGTGGTCGGCGGGCAACGACGATATCCCCGTAAAAATATTAAAAAAAGTAGGAGAGATGATAGCAAAACCTTTAACCTATTTAGTACATTTGAGTTTTTCCTGTGGTAAGTTTCCTCAAAGACTAAAAACTGGTAAAGTCGTGCCAATTTTTAAGAAGGGGGACAAAGAATCCGTTGAAAACTACAGACCAATGGTGGTGTGTTCATCCTTCTCCTCATTTTTAAATCAACTTTTAAGTTAAATTCAAGATTATCAGTCCCAATCAACACGGATTTCAGAGTGGAAAATCCACCGACAGTGCGATCAATGAATTTTATGAAAAAGTTTTGGAGAGAATGGAAGCTGGTCAGTGCCCTGTTGGGATCTTTTTAGATCTCAGTAGGGCGTTTGACTGTGTTAATATTAAACTCCTTTTGTTAAAACTTTATGAGTATGGAATTCGTGGGGTGCCTTTAGAGTGGGTCAAGTCTTTTTTAAGTAACAGGTCACAATATGTTTTAATGGATTTTGAGGAGAACCAGTCAAAATTTAAAATAAAATCTACAAATCAAAATACAAATACAGGGGTCCCTTAAGGGTCAATATTAGGGCCCATCCTGTTTTTGTTATATGTGAATGAAATCTCGAATATTTTGACGGATGAAATGTCTCTTTTGGCTTTTGCAGATGATGATTCTTGTTTGGCATCCCACGAGTCTCTTGACACTCTCCAAAATATTTGCAATAACAACTTACAGCAACTTTTTTACTGGTGTAGTGATAACGATCTCCATCTTAACGCTGATAAGACTCAGGCAATATTTTTTCAAAGACCGCAACGCCAAAAGGATCCGGCACCAATAAAAATTAATAATAATAACATTAAATTCACAAAAACTGCAAAGTTCATGGGTGTCGAACTTGACAATTTCCTGTCATGGAAGCAATATTGTGAGATATTATGGTCAAAAATTAATCAAGTCTCATCAGTTTCGAAAATTAAGAAACGTATTAACACTAAGCTTATATCATGCCCAGGTTGGAAGCAGATTAACTTACGTTGCCCGTTTCTGGGGAAGTTCTACTTGTGTACCTGATGTTTTTATTTGTCAAAAGAAAATAATTAGAATAATTGCTGGCGTTTCACCATATCACTCTTGCAGGAAGTTATTTATAAACTATAATATTTTGACTGTCGCGTCGATTCTTATCTATCATTTGTGTATTTATGTGTATGTGAACAAAGGTAAATTTTTACAAAATTCGACTTTACATGACTACAACTTACGTCATAAGAATGACTTTATCATGCCTTATTGTAGACTTAATGTTACCAAAAATTCACCAAATGTCTTAGGTTTAAAGTTATATAATAGGTTACCTGCTATATTAAAGAATAGTAGGAGCCTGAATATATTTAAAGTGAAACTGAAAAGTTTGCTAGTGTCACAGTGCTTTTATACAGTGAATGAATTTTTAGATAACTACGTAACGTAGGTGGTAGACTACTTGTAACTAATTAATGTAGTCTATTCTATTTTTTATTTGACGATGTCGATAACATTGTAATTTTGTTTTTATGACGAATAAATGATTTGTATTTGTATTTGTATTTGTATTTGTACACAATGAACTATAGCAACAGGTATTTCACTCCGAAACGTATAGTTTTACGTATTTAAAAATACGCCTAACAATTTAAATTGTATACCTGAATATACAACGAAATATTAGAAATAAATTTCACACAGTTAAAACCACATATTATATAGTTCCGAGTTTACAAATATGCTACAAAATAAAGTAATTACCGATGCCATTAAAACGGCAAAATCGTAAACTAACCTCGTTTGTTTTGTTTGCGCTGTTGCGATAATAATTTTCGCGTATGATTTTTAAATATGTATGTATAAAGCAAGGTGTCTGTGTATATTTTATAGGTATAGATATATAATATGAATAATATATCTAAGACATATGTACGTATGTATGTATTTAGAGAGATGGTTAGTAATAATGCACGAAATTTAAAACGTAGGTACTTATTTAGTTGTTCCCATTATTTTAAGGAAGTGCCCGAACAGAGTACTAGTGTAAGATATTTAAATAAACAAATTGCTAGATACCACATTACATATTATGATGTTCTTCAATAGGACAAAAACATTCGCAAATATCAGCAATTAACAAATAATAAAAACCTACACGAGGCCTTAATGTTCCCTTCCATTTATTAAATGTTGACACTCTTTTTTCATAACTTCTATATGAAATATTATCAATTTCTTTATTTCAACTTTCTAAACAGATACTTTGGTAGTTACCTTAACTTTAAGAAATATAAAGTTCTTCCTGTCTTAAATATACCAACAACCTTGAAAAATCCGTTTAGAAGGGAGGAAACATTGTTTTATAATAATTCTTTATGCTCATCTGCCCATTGATAAAAAGGGATATCATGATGACCCCATGAAAGTGTAACAAAGCTGTCCGGAATTTTATATCTTTTGTCATTTGAAGAAGTTAAAGCTGATTTATTCACCAATTCAGTAAACATATTATGTAAACGTGATCGAAAGGTAAACATTGAATTATTTTCAACTACATCTTTGTAATGAATATATGTTAACTGATTTTTAATACTACTTTTTTTTAACACATTTTGCTCTTTTAAGCAAACCACTTTCTGTTTTAAAGAAATATGCTTTCGCTCCGGTTCCATAAAAACTTTCAATAGGTTCACCAGCATATTTATCTTTAAGTTTTCCAACCACAGACTTAGTAATTGGCATATTATGACAATTGTCGGTATGACAATCTATCTTTATTATACTTTATGTCATCATAAACATTTTCGGTTTGAATTTCTAAAATGAAGGAGTCTGTATCAGTATACAAGAGTTTAACTTTTTCACCATATGATGATTTAATAAAATTGCAAAAAAAATCATACATTTCAGTTTTTGATATATCCAATATGGAAAATCCCACATAAATAGGTTTATTATATTCAACTAAAACTTTTTGCATTTGAACCGCAACTAAATTTTCTGAAAATATGGTTAAGTCTTTGAAGTAGGGTTTTGCAATAAGATTTACTGCGCCATCTATTCTACTGTTTTTTGCCCATTCAGTAACCAACCAAATATCAGTCCTTCTGTCAACATTTTCCATCGTTTAGTTAATTTATATGAATTTTTTCAAATTTGTTTTTAGATTCATTTCTTAATTTGGTGTTTATACTTCAGAACTCAATATATTTTAATTATCTCTATTCCATTTTCAATGCATTATTTCAATAAAGAATAATGAAGAACATATTTTTCCTTATTATATAAATTTGGAATTAACTTTGACCATTTTGAATTAGGAGGTTTGTAATTTTCAGGACAGAATGGAAATTCATTATGTTGATCATGTAATATATCTGGATATTTTAAATCAACTTCAAATACATATCCTGATTCTGCAGTGTCAGAAATATTCATTATGTTTAAATTTGGAATTTCGTCGTTTTTTAACCAAATGAAATTATTTGTTGGAAGATATTGGGACATTGCATAACCATATAGGTTTTTTGCATTATTTGCTTTGGATTTTATGCTTATACAAGTACTGACCCCTCCACGTACATTACTTTTAAAAAAATGCAGCATATCTGGATCTGTTAACAATTCTAATTCTACTCCAGGGTAACGTAAACATGCATCAAAACTTAAACCGGGAAAAGTGTAATAATGAGCAGGATCTAATTTGTAAGTGTTAATACATGTTTTTCTAAAATTTTCAAAAACATCTGCAAGGAATAACATCAGATTTTAAATAAATGTCAGAATATTCGTCAATCGAATTGCACTGAAACAAATTAAATACCGTAAACCGGGGAGACTATGATCCACTTATTACCTTCAAGTCTCAACAATCTTTCGAATTTAATAATTGACCAGTTCAAAAATGGTTCATATATAGGAAGGATATATGTATATTCGATTTCATGAGTTTTTCTAAAGCAAAAAAATATATTTCCACCCTTTATTTTAAAAAATTGGGTGGCCATATACACCCCCCTGCTTTGGGGCCACTATGGCCAAGTATTTCAGTTTCCTTAAAACCCATTCTAACACCTTCTCCGGGGTGACTATGGCCACTAACAAAAAAAATAAAGGTTTCTATAAATAATTTGCGGTAAGTAAGCGATTAAAACGTAAGTACAAGGGTGAACAATCCGACGCTTGGCGAATTCTGCTTCGCAATGATAGGAAGAGCCGACATCGAAAGATCAAAAGGCGACGTCGCTATGAACGCTTGGCCGCCCCATGTCAGTTATCCCTGTAGTAACTTTTCTGACACCTCTTCCTTAGTTGGACTGTGACTAATGCTGTGCTAACGATTTGTAACGATCATTATTCCCTGCATAAAAATATGCTATTCTGCACGCGTTGCCACCTCCAGCGTTTTACCTGTGGCCAGTTACCCCAAAAGATGTGAAAAATAGTAAGGGGTGAATATGGCCACATCTTATCTCAAACCACCAAAAGTTTTCAAACAAAAGTTAGAGTAACATAGGTAGTAGAACCTTTTGGTATGCCTTAAAAATAAACATAATTCTTTTGGTGTTAAAAACCGCGGCGTGACGAACAAAGTTATTACGGCACTTTTTTAGGCCATTTCTCATGTTCTTTTCTACTGACTACGATAAACAAAAGATAAACGTTAGATATGTAAAAACGCTTGCATTTTATATTTTCAGGTATATATTATTAATTTCCATCAGTTGTTTGATTAAGAATATCTAAATTTTAACGTTACGAATTTTTAAACATTTTTCAATTTTTTGCCATTTTCATCCCTAGGGGCTATAGTCACCCCGGTTTACGGTACAACTTTAGCTCTATCATACACTTTTTCGGAAATATGTTCATTTTTTTAGATCATCATAAAAGTTTTATTTATTAGGTAAATTTACCTCATTGAATAGTCGTCGATGGAAAAACTCCTTTTTGAAGAATATATTAAAATTTTTCTTGGTCATTAAAGTATTTTGATACTTCTTTACATTGAAGATCAAGCGTTTCAGAAAAAATTGCTAAAGAGAATGGTAAAAATTTAAATGAATCTATAAATCTAATATGAAAATATTTTTTTTAAGTTACCTGATTTTTATCGAAATAAGAGCCAGCTTCAATATGTTTTCCAAATAAAATATATCTTTCTTTATTTTGAGCTATTACAGATAATTGTTCATTAAATGAAGAGTGAAGGCTGTGTGCATGTACGAAATGTACTAAATGAAGCACTTTTTGTATTCCATGCATAAAATTTAATCCAAAAGGACATCTAGACTAGCGTAACAGAGCGCTTTCGGCAAGAGCCATCATCAGTGCTACTTGTCAGTAGAACAGAAAGACATATCACGAAGAGGCACAAAACTACATCAGACGATAACGGTCACATCAAAATCTAACTTACACGTTACATTTTTTGAATGGTTCACATAATTATTTTTGTTAATTGTTTAATTATGTGAACCTTTCAAAAAATGTAACGTGTAAGTTAGATTTTGATGTGACCGTTATCGTCTTATGTAGTTTTGTGCCTCTTCGTGATATGTCTTTCTGTTCTACTGCAAGTAGCACTGATGATGTATCCGGCCGAAAGCGCTCTGTTACGCTAGTTTAGATGTCCTTTTGGATTAAATTTTATGCATGGAATACAAAAAGTGTTTCATTTAGTAAATTGTTCATTATTTTGACATATATTCTTAATAAACAAACGGAAATCATATTTCCTCAAATTATTAGAAAGAGAAAAGAACTGCTTATGGAAATATATTTTTTACAATATTTGAGAAATTGTAATGTAAGAGATACATTCTTTCTATACGGGCATCCTATTATTCACTACTATTAATTAATCTTATTTGATAATCTTATTAAAGCCAGTATTAAATGCTAAACAGGTTTTAGGTTCTGGCAGTATAGCTACAAGGTAACTCTAAAACCACAATGAAACCGTTTTAAACCTCAAATAAACCGAAAATGTTTTATGGTGCTACTTGGGTTAATCCCTTCTAGATATGGGAGTTATTGCGTGACATCGCTTCAAATTTACATACGAGCGCGCTGTATAAATTTATTATCAATAATTAGAGGAATAAGTAATCGTCTGATTTTGAAGTGAAAACTTCTTTAGCACGGGTGTGAACTTGATAATCTATGAAACGAAAAAGGGACAGATAAAAATGATTTTTAGGATGTAACCTACGAAAGAGTATGGTATACGTTTCAGCCGATCACTGAAGTTAAGCAACGTCGGACATGGTTAGTACTTGGATGCGTGACTGCTTCATTTAGTTTTATGAAGATTTAAGTACACCCCGTGATTTTAGTCTATTAAAAGAATCACAACAAAATCTGTGAACTATTAACCGCTTGTTAAAACAAAAACCATCTAAACAGTTTCTCAGTATCCGAAATTTTGGAATGTTTAGATATTTTATCCCTTTTTCTATTTAATTATTATTATTATTAGTTGAGCATGGCCCTATTGTTATAATACAGGCTTTGACATCGAGTTAGCCTATTTTCAATTTATGAACAATGCCTATAAAAAGTCGTTTGTCCAATTTATCTAATATTAATATATGTTTGTATGTTTACAATTTTATCAGATTAGTTACTAGAAACATTAATTTTGTTATTCACATTTAAAATCAAAACTTTCAATTAAATTCGCCTTTTCAAATAATATTTCATTCAATGTGTGCATTTTCGTTCTTCAGCTGATTTTATAGGAATTGGTAATCTTTTGACAATATAGAGAAACAAGTTCAATTTATGTATAGGTTCAATTAGGTTTAAGCTTAAACTTAGATCTATCAATTTCTGTTGTTTATCATTATCATATTTGTGAAATAGAAATACCGATATAAATTGAAAATAAGTAGGTAGGTAGTTTAATCATTCGAACCTTATCATTCTACAATTATTCGGGGGACCGTTTAAAAACTATCCGAGATTGCGATCTGCACGAGGGTTAGGTGATATATTTATACACACTTATCACTATTATTTTTGTAAAACACTGTTTATATTTTCCTTAATTGAAGCAAATTTGAGGAAAGATCGTACTGACAAACGACAAGATGCCAAAGTAAACTGTCTCGCAACGCTGCCGCTTTTACCTCTTCTAGGCTAGTACTCAAAGTCGGTTATGGTGCTACGCTTCTTAATTCTCTTAGTTTCACCTATTTGAAATTAGCTTTAACGATTTGAAATCCGATTGTACTTCTTTGTCAAAAAAGTTATTAACACAATACAGAATTTGGACATTTACTTCCCTAAATCTATAAAACTGATCAAAATTACATATTACATTTTATGTATAATGATGGTAACTTCGTGGTCGCCAATTTTTTAATTTCTTTAATTTAATAATATCTACATACAAGGTGGTCCAATAATTTGCTCATTATAGACATTAGAAAAAAAAACTTGTAGGGACGTAGACTAGAAATTCTCTCTTTTTGAAGTAAAACTTTTTTACGCATGATAGGGCAAGTTCGTTTCATATGAGTGGCAATGTAGCGAAATCATGCAACGCCACGTTCGTCACACACTTAAAGTTATTTCACTTTTAAAAGGAATACCCTGAATTTAAAAGGTTTTTTTAATTATGCAAACATTTTTAAGTATATTTAATAAATCATAAAACAGTGGGGATGATATTGTATCAACTGTTTGGGATCATATTATATCATCAAGGACTGTCTCGACACATTTCAGTTTACCAGATCCCACTTAATTATCAACATGTATACTAATTCCAGTAAAGTAAATGCACCAATACTAATAATGTGTTTAAGAAAGACGATTCAAGTATAAAAATTACTGAAAAACTTCTAAATTCTAAAATGTATTATTTAAATAACTCTTCATCTAAGTTCATAACTGTTGAAATAAGTTTAAGTGATTTTTCACCAAGAATTCTTATTGGAGGTAGAAACGGATTTTATGTGAGTCTGAATGAAGAGGAATGGAAAACTCTGTTGAAATACCAGGGAGTGATAGCTAATTATTTTTATTCTTCTAGTTCGGATACACAGTCGTTGATGTGTGGCAACATTACTTTAAACTTTCATAAATTCAATGATTGCCTCATCTTAAAAATTCAAACATTGGATGGAAATTATGTGTATCTTTCATGCAGTTCTGTTGACACCTTAAGGTCACTCATTGAGATTGTGGATTATAGAAATCAAATAATTAAGAAACAAGAATTTGAGAAGTATTTCAAATTTTTTCAAACTAGCCTTTGCCCACACTCAAGAAACATTCTATCCGACATATGAAGTGCTAAATCCAAATCAGAATATCAATAGTAAGAATGTATGTGTGATGCTAGAAATATTTTTGTTGTATCCGGAACAATTAAAAAATAATTTTTCAACAAAGAAATATTATGAAGAAATCAGTCAATATTTGTGAAGATAAAAATAAATCATTATATTGGATGGTGGTGTGGCCTTTGCCTACAGGCAAGCGCGAAAATCAGAATATCAGAAGCTTTATGCAGACATACTTCGATTTGATAGAAGAATTGTGCAGTGTCAAAATGTTTTGGACATATTTCTGAATAAAGAACATAGGAACAAGATTTTTAATCAAAGGTTTAATGTTTAAATTTAAATTGTTTTTTAATAAAATATTTCAGTACTAATATTTATTTTATTTTATAAAAAAATATAAAAGTTTTAATTAAAATACGTTTTAAGGTACAACCATTAAATTATAATATATACATCTGTTTTAAGAATCCACGAATTGTGTGATTTATCCAATCCAAGCCATTCAACATATACTTTATTTCCCTTTTTCTTAATACTTTTTCTACCAAATAGACATCTGGAGTTTAACCTTCTGCAACTCTTCTCCATAAAACCCTCTTGCAATGTCTTGTTTTTTTTTCATCTTGAAGCAAATATGTTGTAGGATTTGTAACTTTAACTTTTTTATGCGAAATATTTCATTTGACCAATTCGGTGTGTAACTCTTGCAAAATGCTTTTCGCTGCTTGCTTATCCGCCCATAATCACCCACACTAAATTTGGGAACATTTAGATCGATTGTTTTTGCGCGAGTAAAAAATAATCTTAAAATGTCTTTTTTGGTAACTTCATTTGGCTCTTTATTGGTTGTTGAATGTTTTGTGTATTATAATTCTAAACTATTTCATCTAAACTATCAATCCATTTGTACTTTCCACGCAAGCTAAATTTTTTCCACATTAAATTTTTTATAGTTCTGTTCACTTTCCACCTTACTGACTTTTAAATCAATTATTCGCTTTTGAAAATCTTTGTTGAAGAATTCTTTTCCCATATCAGTTTGAAGGTTTTTTTGGGGCATTTTCAACGCATTCCAAAATTTTCCTCATAGGATGAGTAACTTCTTTTCCTGATTTTGATTTGATTGGTTATATCCAAACATATTTTGAGACTGCATTAATTACTACCATCATGTAACGATATCCGCTATTGAATTTCCAATAAGGTATCATTTTTTCGACTAAATCAGCTTGCCATAAATCACTTAAACCTTTTACTATAAGCCTCCGACGTTTGTAGTATTTTCTGCTTGGCTTATGAAGGTCATTAACATATTCTTTAAAGTTATTTGTCATAGTTGTCAGAATGTTTATTGTTCTATTGAAATTGGACATTTTATTACAAGTTTTCCATAAAACATAGGCAAATATTTTATCGATTTGTTAGCGTTGTGAAAACTGATTACATCACCTGATATAATTTTAGTTTTTGTTCCATATCTTATATCAGTGGGGAGATATTTTTATATATATTTTGTCTGTCTTCTTGTGGGCTGTTTGATACCTTATAACAATCTTCAAATTTCACATTTTATAAAATATGAGAGATTGTAAAATCTAAACAGCTTAATTGAAAGCAAAATAGTTTGCACTCTCCTATATTAGATTTGATGTATATCGTTTAGCATCAACTTCCGGTTTAGCCGAATGTACAGCTGAAGAGTGAAAATTCAAAACGGTCCAAAAAACAGTTTTGAAAAATTATGAAAAATGCACTCAAACATAAAAAAACAATATTTTAAAACAATTATTTATCAATCGATTTATATCAAACCAATGAAATATGCTGAAAATACAAAATATTTAAAAATTTGTTGCGTAAAGTCCGCGCGCGATAGAAGTGAAACTTTTTCCTTACCAGCTATAGATACGGTTAAATTATTAGAATTATTAGCATGCCATCTCCCCTGGTTTACTCAGCGGTGTTAATACTAATAGGCGTGGGTCGTAGACTTGACAGTTGGGCAAAGGCGCCACTAAATTTTCTAGCATTGAAATTAGGGTAGCAAAATTTAGAAAAATACCTTATATAGAAACATTGGAAAGGAACTTCTACAAATTAAACTTGACTTTGATTTCAGCATACTAAAATAAACATCAAAGGACCCAGTTAAGCTATTTATCAAATGAAAATTAATTAGGTTCCAAACTTAGTTAAGATTATGGTATCGTGCCTAAAATAAAGAAAATATTCGCCAAAACAAGTATCATACAAATTATAAAATTATTAAATCTTAATCTTAAGTCCTAAATCATTAATCTGCCTAATTCCTAATTTTGAAATATCTAACTAAAATCTAAATTTTTAGTTCTGACTAAATACAGTTAATCACAGAACACCTTAGATAAGAATTACTCTGCTAAATAAAAAAAACCTATTATATGGCAGCGATATCATCAGTGGTTAACAGTTAACAAAATTAAAACAAATCACTTAACCTCTGAAGAAAAAAACTGATGAAAATAGATCTACTGGGAAAATCGAAGTGAGTTCAATTCGATAACCTGCATAAGGACGAAAATCTAAAGTAGCAGTTAGGTAAGATTTACTGCCATAAGGTTAATAGCAAATGATAGTAAGAGGAGCGTTTAAATGAGTAGGTATACGAAATACAAAAAAAAATAATTCAGATAATTACTATGGTGTTAGCGAGACATTTGCTAACTAAGATGATATCATATAATGTAGTAAAGGAAGTTAATATTAGTTAATCAAATAAAGATAAGAAATGGTAATAGATACAATAAAAGATTATAATCGATTAAAAATCATTAACGGTAAATGGATAATGATAAGTTAAGATATGGTAAATAAAATAGGTAATTATAGGGCCTAATTATTTTCTTGTGGTCACACAGGAGGGCAATCAATTATTTGCAGTGGTTGGCTAGTCCTTAATTCATACAACTACTTGGCTGGCCCTAATTAGGGTTTTGACGCTTCCTGTGAAGCTACACGTCACACCATGCGGTTAGCATCACTTTGATAAAAGGTCTCAAATGGGCGAAATGAAACTGGAGAAAGTCTCTAGGTTAGTGAAAGACCGGGCGGAGGATGTTATTATAAATTATCAATCATTTTGACAATCTAATATAGAAATAATAAGATATTACAAGACGATATTGCTGATAATACAAGAAAATATAAATAGCAGTATATTTGCCAATTTATCTTATGATTAATTAATAAAAATATTAGACTTGATGGTCAAAATTACCAAGATAATCTGTTGGCTTTGAAAAGCTTCTCTTTTCTCTTCCTACACGTACATCGCTTCGAAGGGAAAGACCACGTCAATTGCCAAAAATATCATAGATGTCCGTCAAGAGAACGTTCGAAAATGCGGGACGACCACGAACCCTTCGAAACTGTATTCGTCGATACCGGTTGGGTGCGTTCCAATATTCCAAAGTATGAAATAGTTAATGTTTTAAACTTTAAAATAAAGTCTAAATTCAGAATAGATATGTTACGTTTCAATTTAAGGTAACGTAAACATCAACCATATAAATCTAACAGTAAAAGGGAAGAGACTGTGTTACTGGGTTTGGTAGCATTTCCAATGCTACAAATTAGCTCTCCAGGTAACTAGTTTTTTTCTTTTTATAAAGTTGGGCTGACATAGTATCTTAAATAAACCAGAGGAGATCTCATTCCCTCCACGGCCTATTAGCGACTCGTTCCATAAATACATAAACCCAGCATCTGTGTCCGAGGCATTTACCCCCAAATTATAGCAAGAAATGTGCCTGCTGTAGATCATCACCGCATATGTTATAGGTCAATAGAAAACCATTAATGTCGCTATTAATTTTTTGAAAATTTGCCATATCATGGTTCATTGTTACACCCTGGCTTTGTCAGCTTTTCGGTGTTGCAATTCCAAAGCCACCTCCAACTTCCTCTTTTATTTGGTTATTATGTGATTTTAAGTTTTAGCAAAGCAGAAATGGGAACTAATCTATATTAGTTCTAGTCCATGCATTCAGAGAATGTGCGTTTCCTCCGAAATGCACATATTATGTGAAATAAATTAATAAAATCTTGATATTTTTGAAAGAAACTACCAGTTGGCGAGTGGAGGTTCTACCTAACTTCTTGCACTGCATTTTCTTTATGTTAGCCTGTATTTAATGTATTTTTCTAATATATTTATCTCTTTACTTAAAACAGTCTATTATCGAACGAAATATTATGAAAAAAAAATGGAAGTTTGAGCTTTTAACTCACGTAACATAAATTAAAGATTTTCATTTCAGTTAATTTGTCACGACAAAAGGAATTTGGCATTTGTTTTCTCAAAGAATTTAAATTCTGGTAACGTTTGGCTAAACAACCAACCTTGTTCTGTATAACTCTAGTGGATCTCGAATACCTCTAGAATCAGTGACCAGCGCAACATCCTATATATGAGAGAGTAGCATTATTGCCACTCACACACATTATTACTAAATATACGAGGAGAGTCTAAATAATAATGACCTAATTTGTATTTAATTAATTAAAAGTTTGACAAATATTTTATATATTTTATTTTATAGTTAGGAAACTCATAAAAAAATATTATGCCTCACCTTTATAAGCACACAACTGAAGTGAAATTTCTGAAGCCGATTAGTAAATGAGTTTTTAATTTTTTAAGCTTTGTTTTCCCAACTTTTGCCCTCGGTTTCCACACTATTTTATTTTTATCCAGTTATTCAACTTTTTTTCGCCGAAAACCGCGTTTATCTAACTTTTTTTTTATTATTTTTTTCCCTTTATTTCGTTTTATACTACTTTGATTAACTTTCCGAACGATTTCTTCTATTATTTTATAATATTTGTTTTCCTATTTGGTGTCATAATACTTTTTTTAACTTTCCGAACAATCTAGTTTTTTATTGATATTATTTCTTATTTTTTTATAATACTTTATTTATCTATCTGAACATTTTTTTTACGTTCTTATCGATTTTTTCCCATTTTTTAAGAATTTTTGTTTCCTTTTTAACAAAGCATATTTTTCTTCCCATTTTTGCCATCCTCCTTCGCATTTTCTTCGCTGTAAACCGCGTTTCTATAACTTTGTTTTATTTTTTCCTTTATTTCGTTTTATAATACTTTAGTAACTTTCCGAACAATTTCTTTTTTTATTAATTTATTTTTCTTATTTGGTTTCATAATACTTTTATTAACTTTCCGAACAATCTTTGTTTTTATTAATTTTTTTCTTATTTCATTTGATATCATTGACTCTCCGAATTTTTTTTTACGTTTTTTCCCATTTTATAAAATGTTTTTTTTAATAAAGCATTTATTTTCTTCCAATTTTTGCCATCTCCGACCTCGCAGCTGAACTCCTTCGCTTTTTTTTCGCTGAAAACCGCGTTTCTCTAACTTTTCTCTATTTTTTTCTTATTTCTTTTTATAATTCTTTAATTAACTTTCCAAACCTTTTTTTGCATTTTTTTCATTTGTACCCATTTTATCGTGGAACGGAGTCATCGCTTATAAGATTTTAGTTCCGAGGCTCCGTTGCAGAGATATCGGCAGTTTTCCTCCAGGATCCTCATTTTACCCCGGCTAGATTTCCTGAAAATTTCAACCCTCTAGCTTTACTGGAACATGCTTAATTAAAAAAGCGTTTCACTTTGTTAACCATTGTTAACCAAAGTGTCTCAACTTTTTTTCGCCGAAAACCGCGTTTATCTAACTTTTTTTATTATTTTTTCCCTTTATTTCGTTTTATACTACTTTTATTAACTTTCCGAACGATTTTTTCTAATATTTTATAACATTTGTTTTCTTATTTGGTGTTATAATACTTTTGTTTAACTTTCCCAATAATCTATTTTTCTAATAAAATTTTTTCTTATTTCGTTTTATAATACTTTTATTATCTATCTGAAAATCTTTTTGCGTTCTTATCGATTTTTTCCCATTTTTTTTTAAATTTTAGTTTTCTTTTTAATAAAGCATATTTTTCTTCCCATTTTTGCCATCCCCGGCCTCGCAGCTGAACGCCTTCGCATTTTCTTCGCTGTAAACCGCATTTCCATAACTTTGTTTTATTTTTTTTTCTTTATTTCGTTTTATAATACTTTTAATAACCTTCCGAACAAATTCTTTTCTTATTAATTTATTATTCTTATTTGGTTTTATAATACTTTTATTAAGTTTTCGAACAATCTTTGTTTTTATAAATTTTTTTCTTATTTCGTTTTATAATACTTTCATTGACTCTCCGAAATTTTTTTTACGTTTTTTCCCATTTTATAAAATGTTTTTTTTTAATAAAGCATTTATTTTCTTCCCATTTTCGCCATCTCCGACCTCGCAGCTGAACTCCTTCGCCTTTTTTTAGCTGAAAACCGCGTTTCTCTAACTTTTCTCTATTTTTTTCTTATTTCTTTTTATAATACTTTTATTAACTTTCCAAACAATTTTTGGCATTTTTTTTTTCAATTTTTTCCCATTTTATGGTGGAACGGTCATTGCTTGTAAGATTTTAGATCCGAAGCTCCGTTGCAGAGATATCGGCAATTTTCCTCCAGGATCCTCATTTTACCCCGGCTAGATGTCCTGAAAATGTCAACCCTCTAGCTATACTGGAACATGCTTAATTAAAGCAGCGTTTCACTTTGATAACCATTTCAACTTTGATAAGCGTTAGTAGAGATAGGTCCTTCGTTCACGGGCCTCCGCGCCGCCACGGTGGAGGTGCGCAGTAGCAAACATCATCGACTTGAGGGCGTGGCTTAAACAGCTTTTTAGACAGCTCAAACAGCTCATTAGACGGCTTTTTAGATAGGTCCGACGCGTATAATCGTAATTATACTATTATCAAACATTTTGAATCATATCTATTTTTGGAAATAAATAAGCCAATAAGTATACCTACATCCGTCATGAGCCACTGTTCTGATCGATCGACCTTTAGATTGAAACTATATGAAAAGATCTACGTTTTGCGTCATAGAAAATAGTAGACTCTGTGTGTAAGGTAAAGACATACTTAAAACCGAGGGAAAATTAATCCATCCCTAGAATGACATTCGACAAAAGCGCTCCATTTCGTGTATAAAGTTTGAACAAAAGATATCATATCAGAATAGCGTTATTTTTCAACTACTATATTTTAACTGATTTATTAGTCACTTACTTAGTACTTAATTGAGATTCATTAAGATATAATTTTGCATTAAGATATGAGTTTATAACCAATCAACAAGCATCATCACAGAAATATTCGACCAACATCAAAAATTGCCATGGCCATTATATTTAAAATTTATCAATTTTGATTGTTCATAAGAGATACTATTTACTTTGCAAATTTGGAAGGTTAAAGTATATATTTTTCATTATTATGACCGATCGGTCCGTAGAAAAAGATAGTGTATGCAACTCACATTTAATGGCTATTAAGACACTCCCGTTCATTACCACACTCACCTACGGTTCGGGTCGTAATTCTCATACTCGTGTCCTAATTTTTGCCTTCATTTAATGCTCATATACTATTATATAATCAGTTAAGAAAGACCTAGTTTTATGTAAGTATTGGAATTTTTAAGATGAGTGTAAAAGAATACGAGATATACAAAATGGTATTTCGTGGCGTGATGCTATAGTTTTTATTTTCAAATTTTGCAAATTTTAACATTCGTTTAAAAGTAATAACATAATCTTCAAAATCAAGTAAAGTAGAATTAAGTGCAAGAAGTTATATAAAGATTTACTTTTCCTACTAGTTGCATAAAGAAGTGTGTCAAAATCATAAATATTTTGTTTTAATGAATAAAGATTATTTGCTATTTTTTTCAAAGATTACGAATTGAACTCAAATATTTTGACGAGAGCGTAATGATTGCTTTCAAAATCCGATAATTATATCAAGTCCTATGAAAATGGTTCGGTAAGTCTAATTCAAATGATGGCCAGTTTATTTTATCAATAAATACGTATATCTATATAAAAGATACGCTTTTCAGTATTTTTCATTTAAAAATCTTGTGTTATAGGTAATGACCAAAAACTGATAATAAATCC
>MU188053.1:53991-67317 GCA_016904865.1 Pissodes strobi | reverse complement strand
AGAGGGGCCGCTTCATTATTTGTTCTTTTACGCGTAAAAATGGCGAGCTCCGTCTTGTTTACGTTAAGACGGATCTTCCATTTTTCATAGTATGCCAAGACTTGATCCATATGCCTGCTCAAGTTATTTACAGCCGTCTGCGCGTGAGGGGCGGTGGAGTAAATAGCGGTATCATCAGCGTATAAAGCCAGTGAGGTTTCGGGCGTTTTAGGGAAGTCGGCTATGTAGTAGCTGAAAAGAAGCGGGGACAGTACTGTTCCCTGGGGTACGCCAGCATTTAATGGTCGTGTGGTCGAGATCGATGTGCCAATTTTCACCGAGAAATTACGCTCGGCAAGGTATGACCCGGCGAGTGCTGCAAGATGCATTGGAAAATTATGCTCAATGAAGAGCTTGTGCAACAGTCCGCCGTGCCACACCCTGTCGAACGCTCTCTCGATATCGAGGAGTAGCAGGGCCGATTGTTGAAGCCTTCGTAAATGTCTGAGACTATTTTCGCGGAAAGCATACTGGTACTATGCCCACCGCGAAAGCCGAATTGCTCCTTTTGGAGTATTCTCAGGCTCTCAGCTGCCCTGCTAAACCTCGGTAGCAAGAGTTTCTCGGCTACTTTACTCAATGTATTCATGAGCGATATTGGCCGATATGAAGAAGTTTGGTGTGGGTCTTTGCCACTTTTATGGAACAGCACTATCCTCGCTTCTTTCTAGGGGTTGGGGAAGTGCTGCAGACGGATTATAGCATTCGCGATGTGCATTAGCTGTATAACGGTTTTTGATGGAATATTTTTAAGGAGATAGGGAATAGTATCAATTCCCGGAGCCTTGTTCTTAGGCAGGTGGCTTAGGACTTTTCGGATCTCACCAGGGGGAGATTCGGATTTGTTCGAACACCGTAGGTGGTATGGGGTAGGCGCGGCCATCGAACAGACTGGACTGCTCCGTGATGTACTCGTGCAATGGCACAGTATCTGGCGTGCTGATGTGGACTTCCTCGAGGAAGTCCGCGAATGCCTCAGCCTTTCCCTGGTCGTCAAGGATGTCACGGCCTCGGTGATTTATCGCCGGGAATTCGGCTCGGGTACCGCGGACCTGCCTCGCGAGTTTCCACACAGAGCCATCCTCTGTGCCGAGCTCATTTACGAAGCGCATCCATTTGGAGCTTTTGTGCTCTCGGGTTTTAGTTTTTATCTGTTCGGTGATATCGTCTATTCGGCGCTTTTCTATAACGTTGCGGTTCCTTTGCCACCTGCGTCGAAGTCGAGTCCGGAGATTAATAAGGTTCAGGATATCGTCAGGAAGAGTTTCCACGTATGGTTTCTTCCTGACTACCGGACATAGGGCCTCTCGCACGCGCTGGATGTTGGCGGTTAGAGTGTTCACTTCTTGATCTAGTTCCTGGATAGTGTCTATTTGCCTCGGGATATGCGTGACTACATTCATCTCCCTGCGAAACATGCGCCAGTCAAGGTTTTTGTATGAGACATATGTCTCATAGGCTACCGGCCGCCTGTCAGGCCTTAATGCTGACAGGCTCAACCTGACTGGCAAATGATCCGAGTTAAGATCATTTATCACTCTGAGCGCATTATTGTTGTTTATCCCTCGGGTCATCGCCACATCCAGGAAGGAGGGCCGTCTGCGAGCATCAGAGGGATAATGAGGGGGGGTGTGTTCGGGCGCAGAAGCTGGATTTCCAGGTTGTCTTCTAGTATTGATTCTAGAGTGCGCCCATGAAAATTTGTGTAATTATCGCCAAAATGTACGTGGTTTGCATTAAAATCACCGATTAAGATCGATTTGCAGCCTGGCTGCGAAAAGGCTAGGAAATCCTGCTGTGTATAGCGAGGACCGTGCGCTGCATATCCCCCACTGATACACAGCCCCCCCTCTAGTTCGACGCTAACATATTCTATTGCTGTGCGCAATGTCATTTTTCTTTTGTAGCGGAGGGACCTGTGCAGCAGTAGTTAGTAATTTTCCCCTGCAGGATGACGGGGGGTGGAAGTGTCTTTTTGATTTTGCTAGCATCCTTTTTTGGGGGGTTCCTTGATTTTAAGGCTTTCTTTTTGGGTAGTGCGTTTTGGGTGTTTTCATCCTCGTCCAGGTCACTGAGCGCCTCAAACGAGTTGCTCAGGGGCAAGGGTGGGGGACCATCCATGTCTAGCCTTACTACCAACATTCTTACTGAAGGGTAAGGGTTTGTAAGGGGTTTTAAAAGCCCCGTTGTCTATCTCCATTTGAGTAGGAGCCTTAGTTTGCTCAAGTATCCCGTTTTCGAGAACCAAAGAAATACTTGATGTTGAAGCTTTCGATGCGAGAGTGTCTTTTGAAGGACGTGTCGTGTGTTTATTTTCGGGGTCGACGCTAGGGTTCAAGATTAACTTGGGACGCTTTAGATGTTCGCGGCCAGTGTCGATACGAGGTTTAGCATCTCTTCTTTTAGGGTTCGAATTATGTTTCAGCTTGAGGTGCTCTACTCCCTTACTGAGGGCCAGATATACCTCTGTTGTTGATTTGTATCTTGCTGAGTTAAGCGGAACCACTAATGAGCGGCATTCGGGGCACGTATCTTTGTTTCTGTCCAGCCTATGCTGAGCAGTACGCATTCGTTTTAATGAGGCCTCACTTAATGTTTCGCCCATAGCTTCTTTGCGGGGGATTGGTGTCGTCAAACTCTGACTCGCTCATTTTTTATTGTGGGGAGCCGGGTCTCCGACCCCGGTTTGGTGAATTTATTACTATATACAAGCTAAACAATATACTATTTACAGGAATTAGTTATAATAATAATTTACACAGGAATTTCTTGTTCACAGAACCAGCCCGAGAATTCGTTTTAAAAACGCGTGAGGAAGCTGTTTTGCTGAGTTTCTTTATCAGTCCGAATGCTTGGCCCGCAAGATTCGGAATCCCTTAAATATAGTAATCTATAGTAAATTAAATTCATGAATTGTAGGTATAAAATCGCTAACCACACGAAATAAACCTATTCGTGAATAGGTGTCACTGGCGACTTAAATATTAAATATCGAAAATCATTCGCAATTGAATTGAAATTTTAGTGTAGCGAAATAAGCATATATTCCGTTACAACACTAAAGGAAGATTCTATGGCGCTGGACGAGCGGTGTATGGGCGAAGATGCGTTTTGCGTATCTGGTTCTTTAAAGATTTTACGAATATTACGCTAATGAAACTTGACTTCTGCCATGGTAGTGTTGATGTTCGATATGGTGAGAGAGTTATTACTTACTGCCTTTGCTATCGACCAAAAATTCTTGGAGCCAATGGGGCACTGCAAAAGTTTATTCCTGATCCTTTGATTGTTTTTGTCCTTAGTTTCGTCGATCACACGTTTGCATTCTTTTTTCGCTTCGACAAAATAATTGCAATTTTCAGCGGTTTGATTTTGCTGCCAGTACTTGTCGAACCAGGTCTTTCCTTTTGAGGACAACTTGATGGAATTTGATATGTACGTATGCTTCCATTCCTGAGGAGATTACTTGCGTAATCTCTTCGCAGCAGACTGACGGGTTGTTAGTGCCTTAGATCGTCCCAGTTTGTAGAATTGTAATGCCAGATTTTGCGAGGCAATGGTGGATCCTTTTATAGAAGTGGTAATCCACAAACCGTTGTAAGAAGTTTGTGGTCGGAAGAACCTAATGGCGGATTAAAAAAACGATAGATTGCTTATAGACGGCTAAATATTATCTTTTTTTGTTTTAGAATTCGACTGTCGGCGCATGTGGTGTCTTATTTCTGGGTCGTGTACGAGAATTGGGCAACAATGGGCAGAAGGAACAAAATGCGGGGACAATAAGGTATGTAGGGGGGAATATTTTATATGAAAGTTGCAGAATTAAAATGCAGTCGTTAGATCTCATTCTAGTTATTATTGCTGAAGAGCCATATTTCTTCGTAATAAACTCGCCATTGACTGAGACAATTTATAAAATTATGATATTATAATTATGATAAAGGTGATAATCCAAAGATCAACTTTCATGGGGTGAACGCATCCCATGCAGGCTGAATTATTCAATGCAAGCAAGATATCATTGCAATACAAATAGCAGTATTTTAGAAAGAGTTGATAAATAGGCGTCTATTGGCCAATCAACGGTAAAAAATAAAAAATTCCAATATTGATATGTAAAATACTAGGAGACAGGACCGTCTCGCGAATAATACAGATAACTGTTGTGGAATACTACATACTACTACAGACCGTTCAGCCCACTTAGACTGTTACGTCGTAATTACTGACGCCTTTAAAAATAATACAGATGTCTTAGATAGACTCATTTGTCATTTATAAGTTTAGCCACAAGATGTCCCTGATATTTCTTTTTATTACCGATTTCATTTTGTGGTTAGAGTGCGTTCCGTTTTTACTCATTTTAGTCATTTTTAAATACGTTCTATAATGCGAACTGTTACTTTTACATTTAATGCAGTGCTGCCCTGAAGCATTAACTTTAATATTAACTATCCAAAAATTTGGTTTGATAAATTTAATAAAGATGTTGAATTTTTAATTAGTTGATGAGCTAACCCAAACTTACTTGTTTTAAGGGCAGAGCAGGTAATAATTATTTCTTGTTTATAACCATCCATTTTTGTCATGCAGTTATTATGTTTCATGTAGGAGCGTACATTTTATATTTAATATAGCATAGCATATAAATTCAAAATAGTTTAAAAAATATGTAATTAAGGTTTCCCCTAATTTAGGAAAACTAAAATGCAATTATTATGAGAGAAAATATTACATATTATGATTTCTGAAAAAACTCCCAATGTCACCAAAACAAAACAAAGCATCTGGACAGCTGGTGAGCAGGAGCCCTGCGGTCGGGCATCTCCCATAACTGGCGCTCAGTGGACATTGGCGAATTTAGGAACATGTTAAGTAGGGCTTTCAAGGACTCTAGGGTTATGGCAAATGGGCACATAAAAAATCGCGTACCATATTGGTGGAATAGTAACATTGAAGCCTGCAGAAACGAATGTATATCTTTAAGAAGAAAATATCTAAGAAACAGAAACAGACAACTGGACACCTCTCAAGTAGACTTCGATGCCTACAAAGGAAAGAAAAAACAGCTCAAGAAGCTAATTAACACAGAAAAGAAAAACCAGTGGAAGGCTCTCTGTGAAGAACTGAACAACGATATATGGGGCCAGGCGATAAGATCGTCATGCATAAACTTAAGCCCTGGGGTCCCCCATTCCAGCTGGCTGACGAGATATGAGGCAAAATTATTGATGGTCTTTTTCCGAAACGATATGATGATTTGGGCGAGGCGACTATTGAAGAGAATGTGGAGCTCTTCACTCTTGAGGAACTGAGGCTTGCTGGTGAGAAGATAAAGCCAGGTAAAGCACCGGGTCCAGATGGCGTGCCCCCAGAGGCCATAAAAATTGTGATAGATACTCTTCCTCAATACTCCTTAGAAGTTCTGAATAGTCTTGTTAAAACCCAAAGATTCCCCCATGATTGGAAGATTGCCAAACTGGTGTTAATTCGCAAGCCGGGAAAGGCATTCGATGCTCCAAACGGTTATAGACCGCTTTGTCCTATTAATACAATGGCAAAGCTCTACGAGCACCTTGTAAAACAACGATTAGAAGTAGAGATCGAGGCTCGGGGAGGTTTATCAAGCAATCAATACGGGTTTAGGAAAGGAATGTCAACAGTTAAGGCTGTAAGGAGAGTTTTGGATATCGCTAACCAAACTAAGCTTGGCGGCGAAGGGGAGAGATGGTGCACTTTGCTCACCCTCGACGTTAAAAATGCGTTGAATTCTGCAGCGTGGATCATCATTCTGGAGAATCTCCGATTGAGAGGCATCTGGGGCTACCCTGTAAAAATCGTGAAAGACTATTTTAGGAATAGATATATTACTACTGGGAAGGATCTCATTCAGGTCTCTGCTGGAATTCCTCAGGGATCGGTTCTGGGGCCCCTATTATGGAATGTCCTATATGATCCGGTGCTTGGGCTGCAATATACGGAGGGGGTTGTATCAATAGGGTTTGCTGACGTCTTGGCGTTGGTGGCTTCCTCAAAAAACAGGAACACCCTGATGGGAAATATGAATCTGGCACTAAGGTGCGTTAGTCGCTGGGTGTGGCAAAACTACCTTGAACTGGCACCGGAAAAAACGGAGAAATGATACAGGGCCCAGCTCATGTTTAAACTCAATGATATACAAATAAGACCCACTAAATACGTAAAGTATCTAGGGATCCTGATAGGGGAGAATATGGGATTTGGCAAACATATCGAGGAAGCTACAAAGAAAGCAGACGACAAGCTGGGAGTACTTATGAGGACCTTGCCCAATGTGGGAGGACTAGATATGGAAAAAAGGCAGATCTACTACAACGTGGTAAAGTCCATAATTTTGTATGGTGCTTCTATTTGGCATAGGATAACACACATTGATAAATATAACAAAATGCTGGAATCTCTGCAAAGAAAAGCACTTCTGAGGATAGCACGAGGCTATAGGACTGTTTCTACTGTGGGATTGCAGGTAATCACTGGTGCCCCACCTATGGATCTGTTGGTAGAAGAGAGGAGAATCATCGAAATTAGTTACCAAGTAATCTCCCCCGAAATAGGAACGTTAGCCAGGGATGAAACCAGAGCCACTTGGCAAAGACGGTGGAATGAGGAAGAACACAAGGGCCAATGGACGAAGAGGCTCATACCAAATCTAATCAGATGGCTGGACTGTAAGCACAAAAATCTAGATTATTTTCTAACCCAGGCTCTAACGGGTCATGATTCCTTCAGGACTTATACGAAGAAACTGGGTAAAACTAATGATATCTGTTTCTATTGTGGAAATATCGATGATCCTGAACATACCCTGTTTCTATGCCCTAGATGGCACCAGTACAGGCGTACAGCCAATGTCCAATTAGACCTGGATCTGCGAGTTGATAACTTTGCAAATCTAATGATTCAATCCAAGGAAAATTGGACTATTATCCCCACAATGGTTAAGAAGATAATGATGAATAAAGAAAGGGAAGAACGAATGGTGATAGAGTAAAACATAGTGCGAAGAAAGGACACCTCCTTGAAGTATGCTCCTTAGGGCGGTTCCGAGGTGGTTTTGGTCCGGAAACAAAGAGGGGAAGTATTTAGTCGGTAGGCAGGATCTCACGAGAGACCTGAATCCGACACTGGCCGGCTGCTCGAACACCTAGTCTTCTAGAAGATTTTTTACCCCTCCCGAAAAAAAAAAGTTTGGTTAGGTTGGGTTAGCTTGGGTCAGTTTGGGTTAGCTTAGGTTAGTTTGTTTCAGTCGGGTCACTCTAAGCGCGCGGAGCGCGCTTATTTAATTTTGCAATTTGAAGTTTGGGTGAGCTGCAGTTACGGTAAGCTCGCGAAGCGCGCTTGTTTAGCTTTGTAATTTGGGTTAGTGTGAGTTAGCTTGGGTTAGTTTTGGTTAGCTTGGGTTAGGCTGGGTTAGTCTGAATTAGCTTGGGTTAGTTTGTCTCAGTCGGGTCACTGTAAGCGCGCTTATTTAATTTTGCAATTTGAAGTTTGGGTTAGGTGGAGTTACGCTTTAGTTTAGTTTAGCTTAGCTTTGTAATTTGGATTAGCTTGGGGTAGTTTGGGTTAGCTTTGATTAGTTTGGGTAGTTTGTATTAGCTTGAGTTAGTTTGGGTTAGTTTCGATTAGCTTGGGTTAGTTTGGGTTAGCTTGGGTTAGTTTGTTTCAGTCGGGTGTCTGTAAGCGCGCGCAGTGCGCTTATTTCATTTTGTAATTTGAATATTGTGTCGTTTTAAATGTACGATTTTTATGTCAGTGGAATTTTATACCTAGGTACTATTATTAAAAAATTTCAGTTAAATCGCGTGCTTTTGTCGTTAAATTTAAAAATGTAAGAGCATTTGTAATAAAATATAGAAATAATTGGGAAAATTCTAAAAAATAATATAATTTCTCCAATATCATCTGAAGTGGAGAGCTGTTGTAACAAAGGCATCTTGGATGTTGCAAATAGGGATATATTCTTTAAAGGACACATACTTAAAAATTATTTTCATTAACATTTCCTGAAAAATTTGCCTTTTTTAAACTGAAAATCAGTAAGACTCGTTAATTTATACTAGAAACGCTGAAAACTACATTTAAAAAAAAAATTGTCTGATTTCTTTGTTTTGCCACTCTTTGTTTATCTGGACGAGCCCAAAACATAATACTGTAGCTGGGTGTCAGAATGAAGATGAATATCCTGTACACCTACAACTCGGAGTACCTCCATCATTTCCTAATTCAAGTTGTACTAATCAAAACACATAATTATTTTTAGTGGTGCTTTCATGGAGACTGTATAGATAAGGGCACTCGGCCTAAAGCAGTCGATGGCGGTTGGGGAGATTTTGGAGAGTGGTAAGTACTTTGTGCGCACTTCCTTTGTCCTCGTTGGTCGCAGATATTACTACTTCGAAAACAGTAGAATTAATAGCATCAACAATAATATTCACGATAACATAAATAATGATATTTCAAATGTTTATTTTGCTTCTTATCCATATATCAAAGAACTTACTCCGAAAATCTTTACGTTCCGTGGTACTATCAGTCCTTCAACATCAGTCGAAAGAATAGCAGAATTATCCCGTCCTATCACCGGAATGTCCGATTTGTATAAAATCGCAAAGATATTTGAAGGGATTTATTTAAAAATCGGTTCTCTATAATTTGAAAAGAAATTCGATATAAAAGTGTACATATTCGAGATATACGCGTCCGTACTTTTGATAAAGAACTGGCATAGCAAACTTCCTTTACGAACCCGTACTTTTTTAGAAATCCTCTACAGTGTTCTAACACGTTCCCGTACTTTCGTCAAACGAAAGGTACGTAGTTAGTTTGCGTGCCCGTACTTTCGATGAAGGAAACGTTCATTTCAATTACGAACCCGTACTTGCCGATATTTGCGGAAATTATTTCGCGTGCCCGTACTTTTGATAAAGAACTTGCAATTTCCTTTACGAAACCGTACTTTTTTAGAAATCACGTTCTCCTACTGTTCTACCACGTTCTCGTACTTTCCATAGTGTTCCATTCAAATTACGAACCCGTACTTTTGTATAAATCATGATTGCCTACTTTTATCCACGTTCCCATACTTTCGTAAAGCGAAAAGTACGGAGACGTATTTTGCGTCCCCGTAGTTTCGAAAATGAAAATGCACATTTCTTTTACGAACCCGTACTTATTTATAAATCACGGTCCCCTACTTTTTATTTCGACGTTCCCATACTTTCGTAGAGCGAAAAGTACGGAGACGTACAGCCTTTTATTCCCTTTCTATTGCGCTCGTCTCCAACTTCGTAGTCCAATTCCTTTCCTTATTTATGCGAACCCATTAACGTGTTACCAAAATATAAATTATTTTTTGAAAATAATATACAGGGTGGTAAAAAAATAAATTTCTCAAGAAATACAACTATTTACGAAATATTTCGGTATAGGAAAATCATACATCCTTCTCGATGCGAAAATCGAACTCAGCGCACCCCAAACCCCCCATATGATATTCGAAATAAAAAAGATCATCCCCATACGAAATTCCCTATATATCGTGCCGAAATCTGAAGGAAAAAGCTAGATTTTGAGACAAAAATTATATTTTAACGCAAACCGATTTCAGATATCTCTTTCCGTTTTCGTAAAAATGAGGAAAATATAAAACTCACATTTGGTCGATTTAGAAAGAAACGAAACGTCGTGCGATCAAACTGGATACGGTATATTATAGTACCTGACGAGATTCATCTTTTCCCATTTAAAGTTTCCCTCTAACTATTACCGTTTTCGAATTATAGCCGATATATACACGTGAATTTTCCCGAAAAAATTTTTAGCAAAAAATATCCGTTTTTATGACGGAAACAATTAAAGGGGTCCATTTACATGCCACTAAAGTAAGAATAAAATTTTCAAATGCATATACACGGTGTTAAAAAAATTATTTTTGAAAAAATCCCCTTTTTTCGAAAAAAAGGCAATATACATTTTTTAAGTTCGACGACTCACATACGAGATAAAAGCCGTCGAAATACACATATTTAGTGGTATGTAATTTTTCCGCATCACTCGTAGTTTTCGAGCTACGACAGTTCTCGAATTTAAACGGCCGTTTTGTCGGCCTTGAGGTCCTCTACCCACCTGCTCAATTTCAAGTCGATCTGAAAAAAGTTGATAGGTTCCACCGATAGGTTCTAGATAGGTTCCGGCTCCTATGGAACAAAATGAAGGTTAGGTCAATATAAAAATATGCTTTTTTTTCGTTTGCCGAAATTCTTTTTTTTCTACTGCAATCTACCCGTTAAAAACGTGTTTCGCGATTTCCCTCACTTCTCGATAAAATTTCGAAAAACGGGGGACGTGGGGGGGTGGGGAATATGCAATAACCTATCCGTTCAGGCCCTGCTTGCAGGGCCTGGTCTCGTCAGAATTTCGATCCGAGCTCCCGTTTAGCCAGAAATCGCGAAAAACCGCGCGATTTACAAAGGGCCCCCCAAATGACCCCCAAAACCCCTGTTAAAAACGATCCCCGGCATCCCCGATTTAATTCCAAGTACTTCCCCACCGTGTACATCTACCATGAAAATATAGACCCTGCAGGTCATCTTCTTATACCGGAACCTACCGATTAAAACCGCGGGGGCGCCTATTCGCCGGATAGGTTCCACCGATTTAGGTGCCAATCTGGGGTTATATTTCAAGGAACGAAATAAAACGATTCAATATCGAAAAATTTCGAATACTGTCGGCTCCTGCCGCGAAACCTATCGGCGATAGGTTCCCGCCAAGGTCGGATTCGAACTGAGCGTCTTCAAAAACCTCCCTAACCCTGCAGATCAAAGGACACCAAGTGTCCCTATTTAGGAGCCCCTAGGAAACTTAGCGACTTAAAATTTTAGGTGGGGTTTCGAACCGATGCCCTCCATCCTCCTGCCGAATACGAATTCGCTAGCTCGAAATTTAGGTAAAAAAACCGGTAGGAGCCGAATTTCCGGTAGGCACAAAATGCGAAAAAAAACCGTCTCCTAAATATAAAAAGACCTACGAATGAGTTTTTCATCGAAATAATATTTAATGGTCGAAAAGCACGATTTTCCACTTTTGGAATCTATGAGACGAGCGTTCTCGAAAGAGGAGCCGCGGATCGAAAATCACGCGAAGTACTTTTTTTTTAAGTCTAATCCATACGGGTGACATTTTTTGGATCTCGTTCTGAAAAAAATATTTTTCGACTTCGTCCGGCTCCTACCGCGGAACCTATCGGAAATAGGTTCCCGCCGAGGTCAGATTCGAATCCGAGTCGTCAAAAACCCTCCTAACCCAAATTTCTTCCATCTGTCTACGGCAACACCTCGCCCCCTAAATACGGGCCTCTAGGTTCCAATTTTTTTTTCGTTTAAACGGTCCCCTTCCGACCTACCATACCGACTTTCGTCGTTTTCCACCTATTAAATCGATTTTTATATCGCGCCCCTAGGGGCTATATTTTTTTAAAATTTTCGCCTAAATCTGAGCTGTAACACCGGCCTCCCTTTCTGAAATTCTTATCGTTCGAGCTTTCGCCGTGGACATGGAGCATTGATGTTGATGTGATCTAAGACATGTTCCAACCAGGAATTGTGATATTCCTGCTGGGGATCTGGGTGCAGTGTGGATCCTTACATTTCAGACATACCACTATACAAATATGTATCGCAAAACCTCTCTGAGGTACGAACATCTGTTTTTAGCGCAAAATTTAAATATAACAAAACGTATCAATTAATTGCGTCAAACGCTTGATGACAATCCCGTTTGGTACCTATAAAACTTAGGCGATCGTTTTAGGTCGCCGTGTAGTAAAAATTGTAGCAGAGGAGTGCAGTATAGAGACAAAATTTGCGACAATCCGAAACCGGAAAACCACGGAAAGTATTGTCTGGGAGAATCGAAGGAATACAGAGCATGCAATCCGCAAGTATGAAATCCGTCTCGGAACTATTTATTATAGAATCAGATTTTTTTCATTGCTTATTCAGTATTCTAGACTAGGGTCGATAATTTTGAAAATGGTAAAAAGTGAAAAAAAATTATAGTAGAATGAAACCCATTGGAAAAGGTAGAGAATATAACAAAAATTAAAGGAAAAATAATTTACGGGTGGGGTTGAGGGTTGAGTTTTTAAGGGTAAAAAACGGTTTATCTCGATTTCCGGCAAAACTACAAGTTCTATTATTATAAACAAAACGTGCTTATTTTATCATCTCTGCACCTTATCGGCGTGAGGGACAGCCCATTCTGCCGGAACTATTTATTATAGAATACCCCACGTAACTCGGTCCCGGTCTACCTCAGTTATCCCCCGGCACGCTAAACAAGGCGTGTCCTCACGAGTAGAACATCCAGTGGTAGATTAAAGGAAGCATTGAGACCCCGTCATTGTATTAATCGCTACGCGCTCTCTCTGAGAAGTTATTCTTTAGGAAACACGCGATCCCCATAAGCTATTCGTGACACGTGGTGGAGGTGTTAACTTACAAAGAGAGAAAAAACAACTAAATTATAATTTAAAAAATCAAAACACGCGCCAGTAGAATTTCGCGCGGTTAAATCTTATTATTGGTCAATAAAACTAACATAATTCAAAAAATTTTATTTACAATATAGGTAAGGCAATACTAAATTACGCGCGTTGAAGCTACGTCCATTGCTGCATACACGTCGCCATCTTGCGGCGGACGCTAAAAGCTGCAAGGTCATTGAATCCAAGCGCCACCGCTAGTTGGGAAAGGTCAAGAATACAACCGCATGTTGTGTATGTGTCCGTATCTGCAAGGAAAAAGATAATAAATTAAATACAACTGATTGTTAAATTAAAATGGGACAATACAACAGATTTGTATGGGAGAAACTAAAGGAAACCATGGAGCAAGAAGGAGAAACTAGTGAAGGCGACAAAGATAGGGAAAATAAAATTACATATGGAAGAAGTACGCAAGTAAAATAAGAAACTAAAGAAGAAATAAGCAAAAACAAAAATGGGAGGTGGAATCAAAGTTTCAATGTAAATAAAGGTTGTATAGAGTGAAACATAAATAAGCATAATATGTACCCAAGTGTTATTAAGACAAATATATAGATAAAAATACTTAGGCGGTTAAGGAACTATATATAAATAGACAATACACATAGCATATTGCATAGAAGTTATAAAGAAAAAAGAAGCTAGAATAAGTCGTGCTAAGTGAAATTATGTATGCAAAATAAATATAGGTGAAGCAAATA
>MU188053.1:0-38991 GCA_016904865.1 Pissodes strobi | reverse complement strand
CGTTTTTTAGCCTTTAAAACTCACCCCCTTCCCCTTCCCGAACTCAGATCGCCCATAAATTATTTTTCCTTTCATTTTTGTGACATTATCTTCCTTTTCCAATGGGTTTCATCCTACTATAATTTTTTGTGGTCTCAAAAATTATCGTCCCTTGTCTATTCCATGGCTATCGATGTCTGCCTGTATCGAACTTAACAAGCGATGAAAATACTTAACCAAAGAGCTAACAACTGTCTTCGTTAACCGCTTTTATTATAGGACTGTCCTGTCGATGCTCCATCATTTCGCATGAGACAATGCAAGGAGGTGTTTCCAACTACGGGTTTCGTTGTGAATAAGGAGTTTGCAGTTGAAGATCTTGTAGGTCCTCTATTTATCCAGTGTACGTATGTATATATTTTCAGCACGACTAAATGCAATTATTTATTACAATGCCTTGGATGTAATTAAACTCTAATAGAGCGTTTGATGTTTTAGAATATGTTATTTTTATTTCTGTGTATATTTGAGTTATTTACATGATAATTTCAGCCGATTCATATCTAGGAATATTTCAAAGTGTTCACAGGGAATTTTTGATTGGCAACACTGGGGCGAGTAGTAGTGCCACGGGTGACGTATTTAGGAAGCCTCCGCGTTACGGAACTCCAGTTACATAATGCCGCCTGATTCGCTATATAAGCATGTACGTTACTCTAGCCCCGCCCGTAAATGTTGTTTACGTTTTTTCACTTCACACATTTGTATTCATGCAACGCCCTCCGCTCAACAGAACGCAATCAACAAAAACGAGCCCAAATCAACCCAAGGTATGCCAAAAAACTTACTAATAAAAAAAAAATTAATAAAAAGAGCTTGCAAAGGTTTATTATCAGAATTCATAATTAATTTAATGTTTTATATTTTATACCGAATATTACCTCATTAATGTGCTAATGATATATTTCTGCCGTATTTTATCATTTGCTATAAATATTTACACGTTTAGAATTATAAACAGTTAGGTTGCCAGCTGTACTTAAAATAAATCGCTGTTCAAATGTCACGAATTTCTCTAGCTCAAAGAAACAGTTTGCTTCTACGAACCGGCGTAAACTAATAGAGGCAAATAAACGTTACTGGCGCAGTCGTTCGGATTTAGTTTTTCGGTAAAATCTACAAGATCTTCAAGGAAAACATAGTGCGATTTGGATAGTGTTTCATCCTGAAAACTGAATATCTCAGAGGACTGAATCTCCTCAACAACTGAGAAGTCCTTCAACAAACTGAATATCCTCAACAACTGAGAAGTCCTTCAACAAACTGAATATCCTCAACAACAAATTTTAAAAACAATCACACTAAAGCTATTAAAATCAAATGACAAGCGATACTTAAACAGCACAAATGCCGGTTATTTATATCACAGAGTTAAGACAACACTAAATCTACTATAAAACATTCAGTACAAAACTATTTTCAATTTTTTTTTATGGCAGTGGCACACACACTAAAGGGAGATCCTATGGCGCTCGCCTTAACACTAGGACTATTAATTGAGTCATAAAATAAGTCAATTTCACTATTTTTTATCACAGAGTTTGCCAAATTACACATTCTAGAAACTGGAGAATTTATTCCATAGTTAGTTCTGTGAAAATTAACATTAAGAAGCAATTTATTTCTAGAATTGATGGGCGAAATATGAAAACCGATAGTTGCAAGTAAATCAGAGGCATGTAACATATTGTTAATTATTTTATAAAAAGTTACAACATCTATATATTACCTTCTGCTCTCCAAAGAAGATAAGTTTAAAAGCGACTGAATTTCAGAATAAATTACATCATCGTAAGGAATATTCAACCTGAGACCAATTCTCTTTCAAAACTTTCGTTGTACGCGTTCTAGCCTCACTTTATGAACAGTATAAAATGGCTGCCAAATGCAGAATGTATATTCTAAAACTGATCTTACAAGGGGACAGTAAACATCCTTCAATACAAAAATATTCGCAAAACCCTGCAAAGTTCGGAAAACAAAATATAATAGTCGCATTGCTCTATTGGATATACATGCTGAGAAAAGGTAAGTTCAGAATCGAACCAAATCCCCAAATCCTTAACAACATTCTGACGTTCAAGCAGAAAATTATCCAACTGATAATTGAAAGTAAATGGATTCTTTTTACGACTAAAAGATATTACCTTACATTTACTGGCATTTAAAATTAGTTTATTATTATTGCACCACAACAAAAAGCCATTAAGATCACTTTGCAGCAACTCACAATCTGAGGGTGATTTTATGACCCTAAACATTTTTACATCATCTACAAAAACCAGAAATGATGACGCAGAAAAAAAAGATTTAACATCATTGATAAAACAATCAAAAAGGAATTCAGAGAGATGGCCCCCTTGAGGAACACCTGATGCAACCAAAACTTCTGAGGTCACAGAGTTTTTTATTTTAATCGCTTGTGTTCGACCTTTAAGAATGCTACCAAACCACTCCAACAGACTACCACAAGTTCCCAATGTCGAAAGCTTTCTGACAAGCAAGTCATGGTCAACCTTGAACCTTGTCAAAGGCTTTGGATAAATCGGTATAAATTGAATCAACCTGCCACTATTCTCCAAAGCCTCCAACAAAGCCTGTTCATAAAACAAAAGGTTGGTAATGGTGGACCGACACCGACCCTTCATGAAGCCATGCTGTTCACTCACAATAACATGTTTAAACAATGGAGCAACTCTATCAGTCACCAGTGCTTCAAATACTTTTGATATCAATCAGTGGCGTAGCGAGGCCTAAGTGGGCCCGGTATCAACATTTGACGAGGGCCCCCCATCCTACTGAAAGACGCACCATCGAGATTGAGTTTTCCAAATGACCGACTTTTTGCAATACAAACACTTTATTTACAAAAAAAATTGTGAAAATATAAAATAAGTTATTATGGCGTTGGCACCTCTACAAATTTAAAAAGACATTTTTCTGGCTTTTTTATTCGCAAAAACGTCAATACATATTTGTAACTTATTTGATGATTTTAAAAAAGTGTCTTCATCCTTTTCAATTGAGATAATAGCCAAATATGATACAAATATTAAAGCCGCAGTAATTACCTCGGCAAACGAAGAGGATAAACTGTCAAATTTAAATAACAGCTCTAAAGGCTCTTTAATAGAAGATTTTTTTAATAATTCTGATTTGAGACACAGTTTAAGGATGCAGAGCTGTTCCCCTAGGTCTCTGCTTAAATCGTCGCTATACTTTGTACTTATTTCTTTTGCATAATGTTTTATATTATCTTCACTGAAGTTAATAAAATGTTTTGGTAAAAATACTCTGAAAGTATTAAATAAACTATTTATGCCAGAAAATCATTTTTGGCATTGATTTATTAAAATATCTAAAGCTCTATTAAAAATACTTACTTTAAAATGTGATTCACAGTCAGTGATTCGTTGCTCTTCCGCCAATTCGTCATGAAACCGCTTAACTTTTTTAAATCTTTTTAGTTTAAATTCAGGAACAATGTCCCATTCTTTTGCCAGATTTTTAGATTTGTTTCGTGTTTCCTCGAAAGACAAAGCTGGTCTCATCGTTTTAAGTGCCTCAAGAATATTTTCTAACATGCTATTTGCTTGTTGTAGATCGGTGGTAGGACTCTGTAATGCCTTTGAAACTGGATTAATAACTTTAAATATATCTGAAAACATGACAACAAAGAAAACAAACTCGAAATTACATAAGGTTTTAACGAGACTGTTCGCTTCATCTCGCTCATTCTTTTTTGAAGAGATTAAAACAATTTGATATAATCCTTCCAAGATATTTCTAAAATTACTTCTTAATGCGAACAAACTATCATTTCTAGAACTCCATCTCTGTGGGACAAACGTCAGATGAAGCATATTTTAATAGAGTTTCCAAAGAAACAGTATAATTTTTCAAGACTGTCAAAGAACGTTGATATTTCAGGGACTTCATTAACCGCATCGTTAAGAAGTAAATTTAGTGAATGAGATGCGCAATGAACATAATCAGCGGTGGGTGCAAATTTTTTAATCAATTTTTGGACACCTGCGTAAGTTCCTGACATAACAGCCGCCATCATAGCCTTGTCCCCTGCATTTACTCAGATCTATTCCTTTTGATCTTAAAGTTTCTAAAATCTCATTAGTTAAACCCTGAGCGGTAGGGTCTGATCTTGGTTTAAATCCTAAGAAAGATTCGCAGATTTCAATTTTTCTATTGTATCCCCATTTAATTTTCTGCAATGTTTACATAACGTATTACTTGTGACAACTGATCTACTTTAGAAATGTCTTGAGTGGTATCCATGATGAGAGAAAAAAATGGCGCTTTATTAATGTTTGCCACAATTCTGGTCTGAATTTGATTGCCTTGCATCTCAATGATTTCGTTTTGAATTTGTGATGGACTTAAATAATTAACAGAATTTTTGGGCCTTAATAAAGATCTTTTAAAATGGGATCATAATCAGCCATTAATTTTATTATTGAAATAAAATTACCAGATTGTTGGTCGTGACCCCTAAAGGATAAATTACAAGACGCCAATGTAATAGTGACATTAATCAATCGGTGTAAAACCTGACGCCAAAAATCAATTTTTTCTGCGAGCGTGCGCAAAGGGGCTACTTTGCGCACGCTACTCAGTGCGCGAAGTAGTACTTTCCCGCACACTATGCGGGCAAATGTGCGGGAAAGTAAAATTCTCTAAAATCACCAGAGACAAGAAAATGTTCATATATTTTTAGAAAATTTACACTTTCGGATTTTTTATGCAATATAAGAAACCGTTTTAAGTCATAATTATACTCTTTTCCCTAAAAGTTTCCGTAATTCGCGATATTGTAACTTAAACCAAAAACCATATATTTTGAAATCCGCGGCACGGCACATATAACAACCAGCAATATCACATATTCTTTTTTCGCATCTGCGCAAGTCCGCGCGCAAGATATTCCTTGGTAGGATATCTGTCAAACTGCCGCCAGCGGCGTCGTGTTTTTACGACTGATTTATTTATTTCTTTTTGGAGTTAAATCGAAACCATAGGCGTGTATTTGTCAAATAATTGACATTGTGAGAGACGAACGTTGTTTATGACATTGTGCAATGCAAAAAGCCATGGTATTTAAGCAATAAGAACTTGTACAAACCAGATATATCCTTCCAAGAAGAATTTCTTTAGATTTCCTGCTCATACAACAAGGTATACATATATTTCATAACCCATTGATATTTGAAATTTTATATTATGGCTCTGTTAAAGGAAAATCATACTTATATATATTTCAAATCCAGCCCTGACTTTTCCTACCCAACTGACATAAGCAAGGTCAAATTTAATTTTTCGCCTGACAGGTCGAGTAATATTGCTGGTTGTTATATGTGCCGTGTCCGCGGTATAGTAGTAAAACATTATGTCAAGCAACAATACTTATAATGGTCAGATTGCCAGATTTTCAACAAATCTAGGTGTAAAACGAAGTATCCCAAAAAACATGATCCTCAGCGTCGCTAGAAAGCCCTCAAAGCTTCCGTAATTCGCGATATTACAACTTAAACCAAAAACCTTATCTTTTTATGTCATGTCAGGTCAACAATAATAGTCATGAGCAACAGTAGGTATAATTGACAGATACTTTTTCTTTTATTTAAATACGGGTCATTATTATTGTGTGCTTGTTTGGACCGCGCTCGTAGAAAAAATATTGTTCCTAACGCTTGCGCAAAGTGACTTTTCCGCACTCGACTGATTGACCGAACTCCGCTTCGCGTCGTTCGGTCAACATCTGTCGCGTGCGGAAAAGTAGCACTTTGCGCACTTGTTAGGAAAATAACTATTTCTATTTAAATCACTTTCTAAATGAACATCTACTGTATTTGACTGGCTCCAGTTTTGGTGCACTCCTGCTGCTTCAACATGCTGGCGGGAATATTCATGTCTTTGAATGACCTCGGTAAAATTACTTTTTACACGAATGCCATTAACCCAAGCACTTGAATACATTGAACTAATCCGATTTGCAAATAGCCAACAAAAGTGACAGTATACCTTATTTAAAATTGTAGAATAGCATAACCAACGCCTAGTAGTTTTAATCCCTGACTTATTTAAATAATTATATCGCTCTACTGAAAAGCTTCTGCTTGTCTGTGGATTTTGGAAAGGGACCTTGGGGCTGATGCAGACCGAGCTTCAGAATGATTTGTTTCTCCAAGTCACTAAGGTTTTCGCTAAAATTTCTTAGGTGAATTTTCCTGATAACAGACCGTTTCACTGCCATGAGGCATTTCAGAGTCGACCTCTGTCACATTCGTTAATTTATTATTATCAGAAGACTTGTCTGGCTGCAGTGAGAAAAATGAATATATTTTTAGGCATTTGGTTTTTGATTCTTCTCGTTTCTCTTTTAGTTTTCGCTTCTGACAACCGTTTAAATATTTTTCTTCACTCATTTTCTTTTAAATTGTCTCTTTTTGCTCAATAACGAATAAGAACTTAACTCAGCACAAATACTGGACTACCGTCTACCAGTGCTATCTAGTTTACGCGATTGATGAATCGACTAGCGTTTTCGTGTTTCGACTTGACGTACGGCCCAAAGCCGGGTAATTTCGCGATCAATGTTGCCATGTTGCCGAATTTATTAATAAATCCCGCGTAATAATGAACATCATCATGTATGCATGCTTATTGCTCAATAATATACAGGGTGCTACAAATTCGAGTGCATGCATGGGGATCTCGGGAACCGTAAGAGATACGAAGTCTGTTAAATTAAGGCAAAGTTGCGCAATTTGAAGCCCAAAAAGATGCAGTTTTGAAATTTGAAAAATTCCGAATAGTTCCGGAGATATTCGTATAAAACCGAAAAGCAGCTATTTTATTTTAATTTTTTCCTCACTTTATTTGAAGAGATAATATAAAATAAATTTAACATTATTATTGCCACTTTTTTCCCTTTATAAAATGGCAGTGTCAAATTTTAAATCTGCCGTTTCGTGTCCGGGCCCCCATCATCAACTTCATTTTTTTAAATACGGACCTGGATTTTTTATTTAATTTTTTAGAAGCCTTTGGTCTCCCAAAACCAACGATGTATCACACTTATCAATATATCAACAAATCTAGATTTTCTCCATAAGAGATAATGTGTTAGACAGAGACGGGACGATCATTTCTGACCCGATTTCACTTATGAGAATATTTGTTACCGCTATCTCCCAAAATCAACGATGTATCATACTTGTCCAATAGCGGTAACGAAAATATTCTCATAAGTGAAATCGGGTCAGAAAAGATCTCCCCGTCTCTGTCTAACACATTATCTCTTATGGAAAAAATCTAGATTTGTTGATATATTGATAAGTGTGATACATCGTTGGTTTTGGGAGGCCAATGGCTTCTAAAAAATGAAATAAAAAATCCAGGTCCGTATTTAAAAAAATGAAGTTGATGATGGGGGCCCGGACACGAAACGTCAGATTTAAAATTTGACACTGCCATTTTATAAAGGGGAAAAAGTGGCAATGATAATGTTAAGTTTATTTTATATTATCTCTTCAAATAAAGTCAGGAAAAAATAAAAATAAAATAGCTGCTTTTCGTTTTTTTACGAATATCTCCGGAACTATTCGGAATTTTTCAAATTTCAAAACTGCATCTTGTTGGGCATCAAATTGCGCAACTTTGCCTTAATTTAACCGACTTCGTATCTCTTACGGTTCCGGAGATCCCCTTGCATGCACTCGAATTTGTAGCACCCTGTATATTGATTTCCTCGAGCTGACAAGTTTTGTGTTGAGCACCTATTTCTATGTTTTATAAAATACGTTTTGACTTTTGACAAGCAGATTATGATTTTAAAACATTGGTGGGCCCTATTTGAATTTTTGGCAAAATACATCTTGACAAATGTACCAGGTAAGGAACCATGGGGGGCCCCCATGGGTGGTGAGCCCGGTATCATTGATACCTCAGATACCCCTGTCGCTACGCCCCTGATATCAGTGATGTCTTTGATATAGGGCGATAGTCCTCCACATTCGACCTATTCCCGTTTTTGAAAATTGGTGGAACAAAGGTTTTTTCCAAAAATCTGGAAAAATCCCTTTATTTATTGAAAGATTAAAAATATTACCTGGGCAAGCACAAACTTACACAACTGCAAGAAAACCACAGGAATGCCATCTGGGCCAGAACCAAGACTCGGCTTCAATTCACTCAACTTATTAAAGACATCAATAACAGATACCTGAAGCACACCGAAACTTATAGACTCTTCACAAGAAACATCTGGGAAACTCCTTGAACCTTGATGTGTATCAGTAAACACAGATGCAAAATGTTGGTTGAAAAAGTTTGAAATTTTCAATGGATCATCTGATTCGTTATCCTTAAAAATCATAGTCTGGGGATATTCAGTATTACCCCGTTTCGAATTGACATACCACCAAAATGATCTCCTATCCTATCCTATTTTGATTAAGATGGCTTAGGCAGAGGGCAAAGAGCAGAGGGAGGTTTCTATTACAGTGTTGTCAAATTTCCATTAATTTTTTCTTTTATACTGACGTGATATTATATATTTTCTCTTTAAAATGCTATTAGGTACCTATTACAAGAAGCTAGAAATAATAACCTTGAATATATATATTTCAATAATAGTTCAGGAGCTAATAATTCTATACAGTGTTGTTAATTTTTTTCTTTTATACCAATATGAAATCCAAGATGCTATTACTACAAAAAGTACGTAATAACAACGCTGCAAAACAGTCAAACAAAATCAAAATTTCTTTTTAAATTGCCCTTTTAAGTTAAAAATTATTTCAAACGGGTTATTTCGCTACGGTTGGCAACACCGTTTCTGCATCATACGTGGTTTAAGAAACTGCAAATGCAGTAGATAATATAAATAAATTGATGATTAAATAAAAAAAAAATATATATATATATAGGGACGCGTATAACATTGGTTCGCCCCTAACTTGAAGCAGAACCTCTTTTTCTATTTTAGATTATAATTCTCACATAAAAGGGCATTTTCCTTCGGCTGGCAACACTGGCTCTACTAATAGTTCAGAAGTTAATAGTAGAAAATGTCTTACGAAGAATTGCATCGATTCGTATACAGAGGGTTTTAAAATGAGGCTTCTTTCTATACAGTGTTGTCAAATTTCTATTAACTTATTATTTTGTACCGACATAAAATCAAATACTTCCATCCCCCCCCACTAAAAACTGATTTTTTTTTATATATCTCTTTCCTTCAATTAAAAATTCTTTCAGAGGGATATATGGCTTCTATTGGCAACACCGTTCTTGCATCATACGTCAATCATATGCAGGGGTTTGAGAAACTGCATAAGCAATAGATAAGTAAATTGATGGTTAAATAATAAAAAAAATACATAGGAACGCGTGTATTACTTGAAGTAGAACCTCTTTTCCCTTCAGTTGGTAACACTGTCTTTACTTTATAACAATATAATAATTATATTTCAAATCGAATCAGATCATTATTATTATGTTAATAAAATAGTTTGTGATGCGTGTCTTACAAATCCGCTCCTAGACTATTATTGGGACATAATCTGTCAATAATAGTTCAGGAGCTAATCGTGCAAGATAGAATTGTCGATCAATCCATATGCAGGGTGTTTCAAAACAAATACGCCAACTGACGGGGTGATTTCTTGTTGAAATAAGACGAATTTTGCGGCTTTTTTAAACTGACAGACCCTGTATATTTTACCAAAATTTGAATCTGTATATTTCACCAAAATTTGAAGCTTCTCTTGAGACCCTATTTAGGTCTAGAACTGTTGTAGTAATTCTTCGCCGCGTTGCCAGATTGTGATTTCTGTATCTTTTTGAGGATTTTCACCACAGCGACAATCGTTATTTTTAAAAAGTGCCTACTTATACAGGGTGTCAACGAAATCGTTTAACAATGCACCATTCAAATGTTTTTTTAAGGAGAAATTTGAAATTTTGGTTGAAGATATGGTTTAAGAAAACTCAGATTTTCCACTAAAAAACAAATGAATATCACTTCCGGTTTGACTGGAAGTGAGCATGAGGCAAGAATTTCAAATATAACCCTGCATACATTTTTACATATATGAATAGAGCTTGAAATTGCC
This sequence comes from Pissodes strobi, assembly GCA_016904865.1. Taxonomy (NCBI): domain Eukaryota; kingdom Metazoa; phylum Arthropoda; class Insecta; order Coleoptera; family Curculionidae; genus Pissodes; species Pissodes strobi. The sequence goes on along the minus strand of MU188053.1, from coordinate 28,819 downwards.
TTTTTAACCATGTAGCACAAGTTGCCATTTTTTTTTCCAAATGGCGGCTTAGAGGGCATTTATCCCAAATTCAATATGGCGGCATTTTGACATCATCATTGGAGTTTTTGTCAAACTGTCCGTTGATATAGAAGACAAGATAGGTTTTTATGCAGATTTTTCTCACTGTTGGAAATTCTAGATGATTGTTATAAAATTGAAGTATTTTTAGTTTTTCCTTAAAACGTCAAAATTTATGTCAATTTTTCTCGAAATTTTGAAAGAACCCTGTACAGGGTGATCCCCTATAATATCGCCCCCCTTTAACTTTTTTATTTTAAGTGTCTCAAAAAAATTTAAAGTATGGTTATGTAGGTACTAAAAAATACTTTTTTTCTCCGTATAAAAAATATTGGAAAAATGATGAGTATACAGGGAAAACCAAAAAGTTAATTTTTTTTCAATGGAACACCCTATATGTGAATTTATTTTTCGATTCCTCGTAAAATTCTAAGCATATTTTATGTATAATGTTATACCTCTAGAGTTAGTAGTTTCACAGCTATAAACAGTTGAAAATCGGTACTTTGGCTACTTTTCACCTTGGTAGCAAGGAGATCATTAGAGATGGAGTAAAATGAATTTCACATTCCTATCTTAACTTTCCAACAGCTATCTGATGGTGCTAACTTATGGTACCTACCAAGGTACCAAATTTGGTACCCATGGTACCGCCTGCCAGTTAGTACCGTCAGATAGCTCTTGAAAAGTTAAGATAGGAATGTCTAATGATCTTCTTGCTACCAAGGTGAAAAGTAGCCAAAGTACCGATTTTCAACTGTTTATATCTGTGAAACTACTAACTTTAGAGGTATAACATCATACATAAAATATGCTTAGAATTTTACGAGGAATCGAAAAATAAATTCATATATAGGGTGTTTCATTGAAAAAAAATTTACTTTTTGGATTTCCCTGTATACTGAACATTTTTCCAATATTTTTTATACGCAGAAAAAAAATATTTTTCAGTACCTACTTAACCATACTTTTATTTTTTTTGGGACACTTAAAATAAAAAAGTTATAGGGGGGCGACATTATAGGGGATCACCCTGTACATATTCAAAAGGGAATTTCGAGCTCTATCTAAATATTTAAAAATATGTATAGGGTTTCATTCAAAATTTCGAGAAAAATTTTCATAAATTTTGACATTTTAAGGATATACTTAAAATTCTTCAATTATACTTCGGTCTCGTCTCATAAATACCATTGTGTAGTACCTTCGGTTTAGCCCGAAACGATCACTATTTTAAAGCTGAAAAATAAACAAACACACACCTTCCGTCACCTGCCGTATTTGTCATCATCAGTCAGTCTTCTTTCTAGTGCGAAATCGATCACACGTTTCGCATCAAATTATCAAATTCCCGATTTGTTTACGCTTGGATACAGGGCCGTATTACCCAATAGGCTAAGTAGGCTACAGCCTAGGGGCCCTTGACTTGCGGGGGCCCTTGAATCTTGAATCTCAAATTAATTAAGAAAAAGTAAATATTCAATACTGTAGGGGACAGTCTTATGATGACAATGCCAATAATATGTCCGGTTAACATTCAGGATTGCAAGCTCTCATTAAAAAAAAGAATCCTCTAGCATTATTTGTTCCCTGTGCGGCACACTCTTTTAACTTGGTAGGAACTTGTGCAGCTGAGTGTTGTAATATGGCCAAGTGTTTCATTTTTATTTTTTATGCTCTTAGAAGAAATTTATAATTTTTTTTCAGCTTCCACACATCCCAACTAGCATTTATGGTGGCAGATACTTAACTGCTACTATCAAAGCCACTACAAAGTGGGCGGTGACCATTGGCGGCTACGTCGTATATTCGTAGCTGCTAAGTAACTACGACCAAAATGGGGAAAGATTTTGAGTAGCCGGGTAGTGTCTTGGGTAGTTTTTGCCACCAAAAGAGTTACTATGATATGTTACTATAAAGTAGCCTACTGGTGAATGCGACTTATCTGTTACGAAGCTGCCTAGTCGCGGGTTCGTGGCAGCCAAGTGTTTTCCACCGATATGTGGAACTTTCGTTAAACTGTTAAACTTTATTCGCAGCGACCTCTTCATGCAATTTCACAATTCATAAAAATAAATGTCATGATAGAAAATAATTATGGAAGCCATTATTATGTTTTGTTATTTACCATGCGATTTTAACTCCATTTGTAGGTAAATTCCAAAATGCAATCGACTTTACTGAATAAAATAGTGGGTTTATATGACAAAATTTTCGAGCGCCTCTCAAAACATTTCAAATAATTATATTATTTGCAATAGAAACTGATGTAGTAATAAAATAAAAAAAATAATTTGCTTGAATCTGGCGTGAAACATGAAAATATTAGTCCACCGTCAAAAATATCAAAATAACTAAGGAAAAAAGCTTTAGTCTAGGTATATTTAGCTTGAAAACGCAAAATGTTTGAGCCATTTGGCTCTTCGTCTGAAAAGTCATGAAAAAATTATGGCCGTTTAATCCGAAAAATATTTATAGTTCCATATGCTTCCACAGAGTACCGGGAACGATAATATATTAGGCGAACCCAACCCGTTTGGAACTTTAAAATCTTCGGATTGATAAAGTGACAATTGCAACTACCCAGAGGCAACTTTATAGAAACAATAACTTTATAGTGACCTAGGAAGGTAGCAGTGACCATTTTGCTACTTTCAATGCTACTATAAATTAGAAGTAACTAGGTGTCGTGGCCGTCACTCCCCCGTAACTTAAATTGTTACTATAAAGTAACAAAAACTTAATGGAGGCATTATGGTAGCACTTGTTAGTGACCGCTACTTTAAAAAGTTACTACAAAGTTTTTGGTCTTTTATGGTGTCATATTCGAAGATTAAGGTAGTTCCAGCCACTTCTTTAAATTACATGTTAGCCACTTGCAATCGGGGTGTTTATTTTCCACTTTTATGGTAGGTAGGCATTAACCGGTCACTCTCGAAATATACTTCAAAGTGGCTATTCCTTATAGAGTAACATTTTAAGTGGCAGGGTGGGTCTAGGAACTATACTTTAGGGGCAGTGACTTTTTAAAAAGGACTGGGAACTATATTTGCTAGATGGGATAGATGGCAAATAATGACAGACTCACTCAATTCAATAAAATTCCCAATACTCTCGTTCCAAAAAAATTATCTGTTACTCGATGGTCTGCTCGCGCGGGTTCTTGTAAAACAATTCATTTAGGGTTTTCTGCGTTTAAAGAATCATTAGAAGTTTTCGAAGACGATATTTCACAGCCCAAGAGTACAAAAGTTCAAGCAAAAGGACTTAAAAATCGGTTCGAGGAATTGGAAGTTGGGATTTTGTTACAATTATGGGACGATATTTTACCAGAGTCTAATAAGGTTAGCAAATCATTACAAGCTACTGACATCGATGTTTCCTTAGCAGTTAATTTGTATGATTCACTTATTAAACCACGCGAACGTTTTGCATATTACGAAGAATGTGTCAAAAAACTAACAAACTGTTCCACATACAAATCCGATAATGTAAAAAAGTAGAAAACAACAATTTGACGAAAATAAAGAGGGTGAAGTTGAATTCAGTGGTAAATATAACATGCTCATAAATACTTTTTATGTTATAATGGATAACATTCTTGCGGAACTCAAGAAGCGACTAACTGCTTATCTTAACGTTTCAAATATGTTTGGGGTTTTATATTTAGAAAATTATTCTGAAGAGAATATCATATTACAGGCAAAAGTGCTCCAAGAGCACTATCCAAACCATTTAGACCAAAGTTTAGGAGCCGAATATATTCGTTTTAAATATTTTTTCTCAGAAATTAATTCGGAAATTACCAATCCAAGGGAAATGTTAAAGTTTATAAGACAAAAAAAATAAACGTGTAGTTTTCCAAACGTAGATATTGCGTTAAGGATATTTTTAACCATTTTCTACATTAGAAAGGGTAAAAAGTCCTAAAAGAAATTCATTAGGTGATGAAAAAACTAATCAACTTTGTTGGCTTCTAACACGATCTTCTCAATAAAATTCCTACTAAAAATATTAGTGAAATTTTTGCGACCCAAAAATCAAGAAAACGAGCATTCATTTGAGTACACACCACTATCTAATTATATTCTTTTTTTTTTTAACGAAAATGTTGTGTGTTAATGTTTTAAAATATTCTTTGATTTTTTGTGTCCTTTTTTAAAATAAAAACGTATTTTTTAAATCAAGATATTATTATATATATCTTTAAAAACTATTTTTGTTTCTGTTTCACATTTTACTTTATCAAAAAAAAATGTCTACCCTACCATAAAATATGCTGAATGCTCTGGATAGGGGGCCCCTAAGATTTCTTTAGCCTAGGGCCTCTTCAATGGTTAATCCGGCCCTGCTTGGATAATGCCGAATTCTTCTAGAAAAAGACATAGAAGTAGAAGCCGTAGTAGGTCGGTGAATCATAAAGATATTGGTGCAGTACTAAAAAGGATAGAACGTCGACTATGCGAGGTCGAGAAAGATCAACAAAATTTTAAGAGGAGACGCCGCCGCCGTCATCGTTCTGGATCTACCACTACGGATTCTTCGAATTCCAGTTATCGCAGTCACAGCGAGAGTATCAAGTTATCGGAAAACGATTCTGATGAAATAACAGATAAGAGTAAGTGTAAATTACAAATATATCAAATTAAATAAAAATTGCTTTCGAAATGATATTGGCCAGATTTTAATTGCAGGCCTATAAAATAATTATTTATGTGCATTAGCAGTGATGTAATTTATATATTACCCTGGTTTTTATTGGGTCATATAGACGGTTGTACTGGTATGCTACCTGCCTAGGGTGGCAATTACAGCTTTAAAATATATTTTTCAAGAATGAAAAATGTTCATTATGCCTAGGGTGGTCTAATGCTAATAAGTAATTCATTAGTACGACACACTGTCACAATATTTACCTAGAGTGGTAAATATTGCAAATTTCATATTTACCTAGGGTGGTAAATATCGCAACGTAGTGTAGTGATATTTTAATAATATCTCACTCTGATTGTCTAGGGTGGCAATAAATTAGTAATGCTTATAATATAATGATTATTTTAAGCCCATATAAGTTGGAAGTCTGCACCAAAGCTAACTAAATGGTATTTTATTAGTAGACTTTGTCTATATGCATGGTTTCCTTTGTTTTTTCATTAGATGAGGATCAAGGACAAGCAGCGGTAGCTCCACCAGTTTTTGATATTTCATCTATCTTTCGAGAAGATGATAATAAAGAAAAGGCATTTTCCGAACCAATCCAACTGGAATTAGCTACATCCTGGATTAAGATACTAGGTTTGGGCTTGACAGATGAGGTTAGAAAGGAACTAACACAAAAATATTTGGCACCTGAAAATTGTCAGGAGCTGTATCCTCCTAAAATAAACCCGGAAGTTAAGGTGGCCTTACCTGAGAACACCATAAAACGGGATGAGCGACTTACGCAGTTGCAAAGACAGATCGGTGCTGCGACTTCAGCTATTGCCCTTTTGATTACCAACATGGTAAAAGAAGGAGGGTGGGAAAATAAAGATTACATTGAATGCTTAAATGACATTGGCCGACTCCTCAGTGATGTGCATCACTCAGAATCAGTGTCTAGGAGAGAGCTTCTCGTAATCAATTTAAATAAAGACCTTCAAGATACTTTGAGAGCAACTCCAATTTCTAATTTCCTTTTTGGAAGCGAACTGGATAATACAATTAAATCTGCAAAAGAATTGGAGAAATCAGGCGATCAACTTAAGGTTCGTAAGAAATCCGTTCGCCCAGGGCCTAGTAAGCAGGAAAACTCCCAACGTCCATTCATGCCACGAAGGGGAACTCATCAGAGTGGACAAGGTTATCGAGTTCCCTACAAAAGGCAGAATGTCCTTGTTCAGCGGCGCCAGTATCAGTCCAGGGGACAGGACCACTATCAGAGCGAAAAGGGGCGTCGGCGTCGCCCCATGTAGAGGTTAGTGGCAGACTTAGACATTTTGTTCAAAGGTGGCGTGGACTCTCATTCCATAAAAGAATTTTGTCTTATATAACAGGTTTTAGTATCCCGTTGAATAAAAAACCAATACAAGCAGTTATACCCATAGAGCCAACTTGGACGCATAGAGAAAAACAAATTATTGGAGATATAGTTGGGAAATTGCAGCACGATGGTACCATTTCTGTGGCTAATCCTAGGGTGGATCAGTTCATTTCTAATATTTTTATTGTTCAGAAGCCAGATGGATCGTATAGATTGATCCTTAATCTTAAAAAATTTAATAATTTTGTCAAGGTAAAACATTTCAAAATAGAGGATCATAAAGCAGTGACGCGACTAATTACACCAAAGTGTTTTATGGCTACAATAGATTTAAAAAATGCCTACTACCTTGTTCCAATAAAAGACACCCACAAAAAATATTTAAGATTTTATTTTAACAATTGTCTTTATGAGTATAACTGTTTACCATTTGGGTTAAGTTGTGCGCCATGGGTTTTTACGAAGATCCTAAAACCGGTAATAGCCTTGCTTAGGAAAAAAGGTTTCTTGTCAGTTATTTATTTAGACGACATTCTTCTTTTTGGTAATTCCATAGAAGCTTGTGCAAACAATGTAAGAGAAACATTAAATTTATTAGAACAATTAGGTTTTATTGTAAATTTTGAAAAAAGTCGCCTTTCACCAAATCAAACATGTAAATACTTAGGTTTCTTGTACAATTCACAGATTATGCTTATTTCTCTGCCTAATGAAAAACGTTTAAAATTAATAGATTTATTAAGAAGATTTTCTAATATGAAACATTGTAAAATACGAGAATTTTCAAGATTCATTGGTTCATTAATTTCATCTGCTCCAGCCATTAAATACTCTTTTTTATACACTAAGTTGTTCGAAAGAGCAAAGTATTTGGCCTTATTAAACTCTGGAAATGATTATGAGGCAAATATGTATATATCACCCTCTTTAGACATAGATTTCACTTGGTGGTTAAGCAAAGTTCAATATTCAAATAACACAATACGCTCCGATGATTTCCAGGCAGAAATTTATACCGATGCTTCTAGGTCTGGTTGGGGGGCTTATTTTATGGGACATACCACCTTTGGTTTTTGGTCTAAGGTAGAAAAAGATTATCATATAAATGAACTAGAACTTTTAGCTGTATATTTGGGCTTAACAAGCTTTGCAAAAAAAAAATTAAATTGTAATATTCTATGTCGTATCGACAATACAACAGCAGTGTGTACAATTAACCGCATGGGTAGCGTCAAATATGAAAAATTAAACCACTTAGCAAGAAAAATATGGGCTTGGTGCCAGGAACGAAATATATATATTATTTGCTTCCTATATTGCTTCAGGGGCCAACATTCATGCTGACAGGGCATCTAGAGTAATGCATAAAGAAACAGAATGGAGCCTGGCAGATTACGCTTTTAAAAAAATTACAGATGAATTTGGTTTCCCAAACATAGATCTTTTCGCAAGTCGTCTCAATAAAAAGTGTAATAAATTTGTTTCTTGGATGAGAGATCCAGAGGCTTACAAGATCGATGCGTTCACTCTTAATTGGAAGAAATTTTATTTTTATGCCTTTCCTCCTTTTTCCATGATTTTAAGAGTTATTCAAAGAATTATCAGAGACAAGGCAGAAGGAATCCTTGTAGTACCTCTTTGGATCTCTCAACCATGGTTTCCTCTCTTTAAATCACTCTTAGTGTCCAAGCCATTAATTTTTGAACCTAAGACCACTCTTCTATCTTTCAGCGGAACACCTCACCCATTGTCGGAGAACCTTTTCCTGGTAGCAGGGAGGTTATCAGGGAAGCGTTGTTACGACGGGAAGTTCCCAAACAATCAATAGAGATATGCATTTCTTCAATATCTGTTTCCACCTTAAAACAATATTCAATAGGACTTAAGCTATGGTGGCAATTTTGTATATCAAATAAACTGGATCCTTTTGTTCTTACGGTACCAAATGTATTAGAATTTTTGACCAGTCAATTTAATAACGGAGCTTCCTACGGTACTCTCAACTCTCACCGTTCGGCACTCGCGCAGATAGCAGGCCCTGAAATGGCTTCCGATTTTCGAATCAAGAGGTTTTTTAAGGGTATATTTGGGAAAAGACCTCCAAAACCAAGATACGAGAACACTTGGGACCCTACTATAGTTCTAGACTATGTAAGATCCATACCAAATAACAGCATATCTCTGGATACTCTAACAAAGAAACTTGCAGTCTTAATAGCATTGGCAACAGGTCATCGAATTCAGACTTTAAATTTAATCAATATAAAAAATATAGTTATTAAACCAAATGACAAAGTGGAAATTAGAATAGTTGATAGAATCAAATCCACAAAATTGAATAAACCTCAGCCTTATCTCATTTTACCATTTTTTAAAGATGACCCAGAAGTCTGTGTTGCTAGTGTGTTATTACAATATTTAGAGATAACTAAAGATTTGCGAGGGCCTTGTCAATATCGTTTTATAACATATAAGAAACTATATCACAGGGCCACTTCACAAACTATCAGTAGATGGATTAAGAACATTCTGAAAGAAAGTGGCTTAGATATAGAACAATTTAAGCCTTACAGCACTCGTCATGCCGCTACTTCATCAGCAGATCGAGCAGGGGTGAGTTGTGATACTATTCGTTTGGCTGCAGGCTGGTCTAAAAATTCTAGTATCTTTGCTCAGTTTTATAATAGACCATTAGTTGATAATCAACAATTCGCTCACACTGTATTAGCTGCAAAAATTAATCAGTCTTGAAATGATCTTTTTTTTTGTCACTTTGTTAATGTTGTAGATATTAAGTTTACTAAAATTTCCCTTTGTTGCTCTTTCCCACAGGTTGTTGTTGTGTGAAATATTATATTTAAAAATTATACGAATATTTTCAAAAATTTTTGGTGGTTGAATATCTAGCCTCTTTGTTAACCAAGCGTAATATGAAGTAAAAAGTTGTTGCGTGCTGTTCTTTAAACATCTACACAATGGTATTTATGAGACGAGACCGAAGTATAATCATAAGATCAAACGAACTTACCTTAAGTGATGTTCGATCTTGATTATATGTAGGTCTCGTCGAAATAAATACGTCCCTAACCCACCCCACAATAAATTACTTAATTTATTCCCGTTACCTCGCAACAACAGCTTTAAAACAGACTGACTGATGATGACAAATACGGCAGGTGACGGAAGGTGTGTGTTTGTTTATTTTTCAGCTTTAAAATAGTGATCGTTTCGGGCTAAACCGAAGGTACTACACAATAGTATTTATTTCGACGAGACCTACATATAATCAAGATCGAACATCACTTAAGGTAAGTTCGTTTGATCTTATGATTTTATAACAATTATTTAGAATTTCCAACAGTGAGAAAAATCTGCAAGAAAACCTATCTTGTCTCCTATATCAACGGACATTTTGACAAAAAATCTGTTGGTGATGTCAAAATGCCGCCATAATGAATTTGGAATAAATGCCCTCTACGCCGCCATTTTGAAAATAAATGACAACTTGTGATACATCGCTGAAAAGGGAATTTCAAGCTCTATTTAAACGTGTAAAAATATTTGCAGGGCTGTATTTGAAATTTTTTCCTCATGCTCGCTCCTGATATTCGTTTGTTTTTTAGTGGAAAATCTGAGTTTTCATAAACCATATCTTCAGCCAAAATTTCAAATTTCTTCTTAAAAAAGCATTTGAATGAACGATTTCGTTGACACCCGGTATATCTTTTTAAATCCAAATTTGTCAGCGAAATTTCCTGATTCTTTTATTTGACTCATCCTCTATATTTCATGGAAAAATTAAGTCTCTACTGAGACCTTATTCAACTCTATATTGTTTTCACAATCCTTTGCGGCATTGCCAAATTGTGATGATTTTTTATAATTTTTAGTTAAGAGTATTTTAATGTTGGAACGAAAATGGCAGTTTTTATTTGACACATTCTGTAGGTATGTCATTTGAACGCATAATATTTGTAATATTTTCCGGCGTTGCCACGTTAACCTACTTTCGAGATCTCTCAAAAAACCTGTATGTGACAACCGTGCCATTTCTCTACCTTGCCTTCTCAAATCAGAAAATCGGACGTAATCATCCATGGATGATGACTGCTTAAAGTTTTTATGAGCTTCTTCCTTTTTTAAAATTAAATCCTTCAAATCAGGTGACCTCCAATTTGAAAATATGGGAGTTTTGTAACGTGCAACAGGTGTATATATTTCAATAATAGAATACAAAATATTATAAAATTTACACATAACCACATCGACATCATGAGAGTCATACACAGAGTTCCAATTTACACTTGACAAACAACAACATATTTCTTTAAAATTTGTTTGCCTAAAATAAAAATAAAAGTGATCACAAACAATGACCTCTGGAGCATTAGGTATATTAAAAGTAGCTTCAAAGGCTAGATGCGGGGCATCCAGCCTAAGAAGTGGACTATTACTTACTGAGACAATTATGTCATTATGATTTGAGAACAACAAATCTAGTAGTTAGATACTGATATTTTGAAACAACTCTAAGTATGACACACAATCAGAAATGGTATTGGCCTCCGGCGAAATCATTCCAAAGGGCAAAGTTCCTGTTTCAGAGTTTGACCATGTTATTCTAGGTAAATTAAAATCACCCCAAAAGAAAACATCTGTAAAATTAGCTTGATCAATTAAATGGATAACGGAATGACAGAAACTCTCATAAATATTAATACTTGAGACACCCGGTATATATGCATTACTTACTAAAATTTTACTTGCCAATTGAAACAACAACAAACACATGCTCAACATTTTCAACAGGAGTTTTCAGCAACATACATGACCAGGAATTTTTAACCGCAATAAGTACACCTCCCTGGGACTGACTACTACTGGTCTTAACAGTTCTGTCACATCTATAAACAGCGTAGCCGTAGCCATCAAGACCGAGTTCACTTGACAAAAAATTACTATCAAGAAATGTTTCTGTTAGCAAGATTACATCATAACTTTCAGTCAAGACATTACACATTAATTCATAAATGCTTGTTCTAATACCCCTGACATTCTGAAAATAGCATGTTATGGTCTTTTCGACACCCTTATGGGACTCTGAAAATTTTGACATGGAGGGGCATTAGGGTCAAGTGACCTTGGTCTCGAGCAGCGATTATTCACAAATGGCCTATAGATTACATTAGCCGGCCAAAACTTACTTTCATTTAAAATGTCATACAAGGATTCACAAATATCAATTTTAAAACATTTAGAGTTAGCTTTAGTAGGTAACTCTTTAACAAACAACATATTATCATCGGATATAGTTATTTTTGATTTAATATAATCAGAAACTAACTGGATTGAAGCAGATTTATCAACCCTTCCTAAAAACAACCATTTAAGAAACTGTCTGTACTAGTCTCAGAACCTCTATTAGAATTAACATAACTATTATTACTTGCACCCTGTGTATATTTAGGTAAGATAGTTTGAACCATTGCCGCATTTATTGCCCTTTCCACTTGGGAGTTACTAATTACGGATTCAGAAGCCATTTGGCTATTTACCTGACTCTTTGAAGTTGAAGGCTGCACGGGAAATGAAGCATTCGATTTCGATTTTTCTGAAAACGGTATATTTTCAACTTCAATGATGTTTATGTTATTGTTTACATTATTATTTGACGTAGACTTTCTGCGGTTATGTTCGGCTGCGTCTATCGTTCTTCTTCTTCCCGTAGAAATTTTCTGGGCCCCTGGCCCATCCGCAGGACTGTCATTGTCACAATCAGCTGATAAATTGACAGTTGACAGATCAACGGCATGAAGAGGGTCAAGCGGGGAAAACAATTTGGTTTTGTTTACATGGTGTTTCATGGATTGAAAATCATTGAACAACTGATGATTTTTGTATTCCAAATTAGAGACTCGACTATTCAGGAGGAAATTTGTGTTCATCGTTGTCAGCACCAGTTTATTAAGGAGTTCAATCTCTTTTAACAGAGCCTCCTTCACAAAATCGTATTCAACTTTGGCGCGCACAAAGGACACATAATTTGGGTTATTCCAAGGGTTTTAGCACCCTTCAAGTGCACCAAACACGCAGGAAGATACTGCCGCGAACATTTTTCACATTTTAGTTCAGTTTTCACAGATCTTTTACAAGAGTCACACAATATTTTCGCAATTTCTTCAGGAGCTTCTAAATTAACAATTTCATTTGCCGCCATCTTCAAACAGTTAATTTTTAGAGCGATTATTGGTAAACTTCAGGGTAAAGCCTTAACTTTAATTTCTAATAGAATCGAGTTAGATTCTTGGGATAGAGTTAAAGACCTATTGAAAATCAGCTTTTCAGATCAAAGAACATTTACTTGTCTACTCCATGAGTTACATTATTTAAAACCTACCCCAAAGGAAACAAATTATAATTTCGAAATTCCTTGTCAATATTTTCGAAGTTTGATTTTTAATTCAATCAATAGTGACATTTCTATGACAATTGAAGCTAAATATGTGCAAATAGAAAATATTGAAAAATTACTTTTGGTTACATTTTTAAAATATTTACCTGGACAAATTCAAATCGGTGTTAGATTGAAGAATCCTTCATGCTTGGAGGAAGCTATGAGATATGTGATAGAAAATGTGTAATGAAAATAGAAGAACACAACAACAGATAAACAACCCTACTTTAAGAGCTCCAATGTCTCAAACTAACCAACAGAATTACACTCTTAGAGGACATCCACATTTTCCAGGGCACCAATGGCAAGTTATAGACCGAATTTTCCAAGTCAACCAATAAACATTCAACCAAGACACATACCGGAGAGAAAATATTTAACAAACCAACAAGTATTTGGAAAAGCCAAAGTAAATGTTTGGAAACCACGTGGAGTAGTTCCAAAGGAGACCCCAACTCTCATGTCAATAGTCACAAAACAAACATCAGCCCAACAACGTGAAAACATAACACCTCAAAGCTCAATGTCAAGAAATAATCATCGATATTATCAACAAAGACCGGTATACTTACAATCTTCTTCCCCAAATGTTTTCTAAAGTCAATCCAAACCAACTTTTTATTCTGAAGAATTACATTTTACTAACGAGAATATGGTCAATCTGAAGTAAATGATCAACACTTGATTGAAAATGATGATTTTCTATTCCCACCAGAGACCATTGATATAGAAGATATTTCAGAACAGTGTCAACAATCAGAAGAAATAGATGCTGATCAAGAAGAAAATTTTACTCTACCAGCCTCTGGAAACAAGATCACCTAGAGCTAAACAGTACAGATCAACGACGATTACCATATATCGTCATTAATGGGTTTGATAAATCATTGGAACTTTTGTTAGATTCTGAAAGTCATATATTTCAGCCCCGCCGTCAGGCGCCGTTTGTGCCCACGAATCGAAGGAGCAAGATCAGATAATCTCCAAAAAGGATCTCTCTCAAATGGATGTTTTCCGAGTTCTAGTCGACGAACTACAAAGCAAGAACAGAATATTGGAAGAAAATAATCAGCTACTGAAGTCTCTTGAAGAAAAATTAATGAAAAACAATGTTTCTGAAAAGGTAAACAAAAATATTGCATCGTCATTTTCGGCATGTGCGCCTGCGTCAACTGCCATCGTTTCGCAAGACACTATTGGTCAGCAAAATGTTGCATCTCCAGCTGCACGTAAAAAAAGCACAAGGCAACTGTCAAAAACTCCGCTTTCTTGTGCCAACGTCCTAAAAACCAAAAATCCGACCAGTAGTTCAAATGCACAAGCGTTATCAACACAAAAAGTTCCAAGAACCCAAAATCTAGCCAGTAGTTGAATTAACTAATTTTAGGTATAGATTAGCTATATATTCGTATTAGTTTTTAGAATCCGTTGTGACCATCTATTTTAGTTGATAAGCGATGTATGTACCTTATTATTAAGATAACTTGGCTTGATTTGCATTATATTATCGTAAACAGCCAGCGAGTCGATTTATATTTCTAAAGAATTCTGTTAGCCTGCAAATACGTTGCATTTGACTTATTGAACCATAATTTAATTTCAGTTTGAATATTCTATTACCTTTTGAGGACCCTAGGTTGATGTTCCGGAGATCGTTTTTGGACCTCTGCTTTAAATATATTTCTCGTTCAGTACAGCTGACCAGTTTTTTTGTAAGGTTTATGCCAAATAATAGGGATAGGCTATTTATCGCGCGTTTTTATTCTCGATTTAGATTTTTGAAGGTTTATCATTCCTGTTAAAGCATTTCCTAGCATTTCTGGAAGAATGTAATTTTAGTTCACTAGTCGTAGCTTCCGCCGTCCTTTATCATCATAATAAGCGAGAATTAAGGCGTTTATTTTCTTAGAATTATTCCTTGTATCGAATCACTCGTCATGTTTTCAGCCCATCACTACTTGTGGCGGAGCATTTAATTTCGAAGGTAAATTGACGGAACGTTGGAGAAGTCCTTTTCTAGTTTGCTCGTCCGGCGAACGTTTGCCTTTGCCAGTATAGCGAGAAACTGCACATTTTGAGTATTGTGATATAATACAACCCTTTTGCTAGGGGATTTACTATGTGGTTTCTGTTTGTGTTTTAACACAACCGATTCTTCGGGCTCTACTTGCTGTAATAGGTAAGCATTTTCTCTGGATTCCTTTTTCTGTGGCCTATGGAGCACGTGACCGCCATGTTGCTAATTTTTTTTTGTTTCCATTATTTATAACGGCTTCCACGTTCGTCCCATAAGACGGAGACCGTCGAATCTCTTCTAATACACCCTCAAGTCCGAGTCTGAGGTAAATATCGCTACCATTTTTGCCTAAATTAATGAAATTGATTGCTTATCTACCTTTTATTTTTTTTGTGCACATAACGCCATTTGCTTTTCCCATGTGTTATCTTATCTACTCCATTTTATCTGATCCGAATTTTTATTTTAATTCAACTTTAATTTTGATCATATGGGGAAGTTTATATATTCTTTTAGGGGTGATTCATATCTATCTTTTTATATTCAAGTTGCCGGAACCTTAATATCTCTTTTATTTGCTTTATTGAACTGTAAGTCTATGGGTTTTTTTGTCTGGGAAAATTTGTTTTATAAAGAAGATGTATTAATGCAAAGAGGGAGGGGGTCTATGATTTTTATTAAAGTAAGGGGGCTTCATTTAATGCGTACTGGATTATTTCAGGGTTCTTCTGCTGGGTCAGAAGTTTAATTAAAGGACTGCAATTTTTTTTCTGGTGGGCAGAAGTTCACTCGGTACAACACCAGCCGAGCTTTTTCCGTTTAGCTGGCTAGAACGGGTGGCGCTCAAACGACCCCACGACAGGGGCCGGGCTTTGTAACGCGACTCTCCGGGGCTAGGTTCATTTTTTTTAATTAATTGGGGAAAAAATCAACCGACAACCGACAACAGGATGGTGACACTGTGTGATACCCAGGGAGGCTTTGGTTTGCAACATTTATTTCAGGCTGCAACTAGGCAGGGCTCCTGCTTGGACAATGTTTTTGTGAGTCCTAATATCCAAATACTTCGGCCAAATATCTCAGATCATGATGGTCAGCGGGTGCCTATGTCACATAGTATACTTCATACCAAAAAGGTTTGTAGGCCTGTAACTCAGAGAGGCCTCTTCAACTTTCACAATATCATTTCAAATACTCACTTCAGATGTTGACCCCATATCTCTTATTCCTGAGAGGAATAATACCTTTTCATTCTCTGTAATCTCATTTATTCAAGTCCGAGATTCAATATCAAATCTTAAAAACAAAGACAGTAAGGACATATTTGGAATAAATGTTAAAATGTTGAAATCTATTAAAAACGAAATTATATACCCTTTAACTAAGCTAATAGACTGATGCATTCAAGAGGCATGTTTTCCCGCCCCTCTGAAGGAAGCTTCGGTTTTTCCTCTTTTTAAAAAAAGAGTTCCAGATAAACCTGAAAATTACCGGCCTATATCCTTGTTGCCAATAGTGTCAAAGATCCTGGAGAAGTGTCTGGCCGAGCAGATTGTGGATTTTTTTGAAAGGAACAACCTGTTCACTGAATGCCAGTATGGTTTTCGAAAGGATAGGAATACTGTCCTTGGAATCTTGGATTTGGTGTCTGATATCCTTGGGGCATTTCGGGGTCTGCAGTATGATACAGTTCTTTGCTGCAACCTCAGCAAAGCTTTTGACTGTGTCGATCATGGAATTCTTCTCCGGAAACTGGAAGCTTACCACTTCGATGTATCAAGCCTTCAACTTATAACATCATATTTAGTCCGTGAGGCTCTCTGGGGTGACATCAGCAAGGGGTGACATAAGAATTGGTGTGCCCCAGGGATCAATCCTGGGGTCCATACTATTCTTAGTATATATTAATGATCTGCCACTTATTGACTCAGCAGCAAAATGCACTCTCTTTGCTGATGACACCCCAGTGTCCTTTCGGTCTGACTCTTTGACAGCTTCCTTGGAGGGTTCTCTGGTGGCACAGGAGATGGTGGAGCAGTGGTTCTGCAGTAATAGACCTTTGATGAATTCAGATAAAACACTTAGAATCATCTTTTCAATGAGGGATTTGGGACGGACTGAGACTGCAGAAGTATTTCTCTTTTTGTGTATAAGAAATATGTTTTAGAATTTAGCATTAAATAGAGTAACTTGTGAGCTCTTGACTTTCTACTTTGACGTGTGTGAAATCCTTTTTAATGGCATGGATAAATATTATGATTATGATTATGATTCTTATTAATCCTCATTTAGCCAGGGAACCGATGATGAACCAGTATATTATGTAAAATCTTACAGATTTCCTAAAATACATAAGGAAGAAGTAGAAAATCAAATTTCACAAGTGTTGGAAGATGGAATAATCAGGAATAGTTCGAGTCCTTGGTCCAGTCCAATATGGATTGTCCCAAAAAAAACCTGATGCTAGTGGATTAAAGAAATGGAGAATAGTGGTGGATTATAGAAAACTGAATAATAAGACTATCCAGGATAGATTCCCCATCCCTAACATAAATGATATTCTAGATAAACTGGGAAAATCGCAATATTTTACAACATTAGATCTCGCGAGTGGTTTTCACCAGATTAAAATGCATCCAAATAGTATACCTTTCAAAGAATGATAAATGAAGTTTCGAAAGAACTGATAAACCGGATTTGTGTCGCATATATGGATGACGTTATACTATTTTCAAGTACACTAGATGAACACATTCATAATCTAAAACAAGTGTTCACAAAAATGAAACAACATAATTTAAAAGTGCAATTCATGGATAAGTGTGAATTCATGAAAAGAGAAGTAGAATTCTTAGGACTTGTAGTGACCCCAAACGGCATCAAACCAAATCCTCGTAAAATAGAAGCTATCAATAATTATCCAATTCCTACGACACATAAAGAAATTAAGGAATGATTGGCTATAACAGAAAATTTATTGACAATTTATCCAAATTTATAAAACCACTAACAAATTGTCTTAAAAAAGGGAAAAGGGTTGAACATAGTAAAGAATTTTTGGAAGCTTTTCAGACATGTAAAACTTTACTTTGTAATGATCCCATTCTATGTCACCCTAATTTTACAAAACCATTTACTCATACCAGGGATGCAAGTAAGGATCAGTTTTAAGTCAAGATGGAAAGGCTATATTATGTTATGCAAGTCGAACACGCCTATTCATTATTAAACAACAATGAACATTTGTTAAAGACCATAGTTCCCTTAACTCGCCAAAAACGAGGATTAATTAATTTAGGAGGAAAGGTTTCTAAATGGCTTTTCGGTACACTAGATGCTGAGGATGGTGACAAAATTAACAAAGTCTTGGCATTTCTTAGTAAGAATGAAAATCTTCTTCAAGACAAAGTTAATGATGAACTCCATATTGCTAAAGAAATAACATTAAGTTTAAACAGCAGCTTTTCACAAATTAAAAATAATATAATGGCTAGTGCGCATCTAATCGCAATGTTAGAAGAGAGCATATATGATATAAACGTTTTAACTTTATTTATTATTAACTCACTGAATAGTCTTAATATTAAATTAAATCAAATCGTTAATGCCATTACTTTCGCTAATCCAAATGAAATACATCCACTTTTCCTTTGGTTAGAAAATGTACAAACCATAATTGAAAAAATACCTTCATTATATTCAAATGATCAGTTAGTTGAGTTTTCTAATCAACACAGTTATTATCGATTTTTAGGAATTCAGTTAATGTACCATATCAAAAGATGATCAAATTTATCACAAATAGCATACCCGAAATAAACTAACTTCAAAATTTGATAAAGTAGCACCAATAGCACAAACACGTAATAAAATTAAGACAGAAACAACAAAATATTCCAAACACAATATTAAGAAAAGGAAGAAATATTAATTGCATTTCCTCTTCCTTTTCAGATGCATCAGACCGTTTTACTCTTCCATTTTTTATTCTTTGCCTTTAGTATTGCATCCATTTAAAAATTGTATAACCTCATCTTTCCAATTAAGCTTCAAAATACAAAAATTATCTCTAGCAAACATTCTTTTCTAACATACTTGGACCAGACAAATTTTCAAGACATTTTTTCCTTACACGCAATTAAAATACCTTGCATCATATAAAAACCGTAGTGATCAGGCTCATAACTTAATTGAACAAGCCTATTCATTATTAAACAACAATGAACATTTGATTCCGAATCTTGCGGGCCAAGCGTTCGGACTGATAAAGGAACTCAGCAAAAAGCTTCCTTACGCGTTTTTAACCGAATTCTCGGGCTGATTCATCACGATCGTACGATCATATTCTATCGTTTTAGGCTTGCTTCTTACTGTAATAGTAACCAGTAAAAGCCATATAACACTTAATTGTTGCATTTTCTTAGTTTCCGGGGACGGATCCCCGGCTTTTGCCCCCAAAATGGGCGATTATACTGAAGACGACGACACTTTGTCGAACGTATCGATGGAGTCCAACTCCGACCGCAGATATTCAGATTTAACAGTCAAGAGAACTAAATCTCGCTCCAGTAGCTACGTCGAAATATGCGTACAATGTCGCCTCGACAAAGAGAAACTGAATAACGCTGCAGAACTAATTCAAAGCGAATTATTTCGCATAATTAGAGCAATTCGCCAGCATATGAGAGATGCACATCCTACGAGGATTAAATATAATACCACCGCAAAAATCGATACCGGAAAGAAGGAGGCGAGCCCAACAAGCCTTCAAGGTGCAGAATCATCGAAAAAACTCAAGTTCGAAAAGGTCAAGACCAGCACAAAAACTCCGGAAGAGCAAAAAACTGCTGTCGAACCAGAGCTGCTAGCAACAGCGAACGTAAGCCAAAAGAGCGACGCTACTTTTATGGCGCCGCCACCTCCTAGAAATGCTGACCCCCTGATACCCGGAAATAATGCTGAGCCCTTTAAAGTGCCTTTTAAGCAAATACCTTTCAAAAGGAACTTCAACATAGTGACCCTCGACATGGGACAACCCCCTGTCAATACTAAAAATCAGTTTCAACCCCTACAAGACCTTGAAACGGAGGGCGACGATGACGCAGTTAGCGTTGCCTCAACCACCGCCTCAACCGGGGTAAGGCAAAAAGCCGCGCCAACCAAAAAGACATCGGCAAAAGCCAAAATTCAACCACCACCCCCTGTAGTAATAAAAGGCAGGCCCTCCGACCACCGCCAACTAAGGGAGGACCTTAAAGAAATGAGGATCAAGAAATATCAAATTAAATATACCAAGAATTCTGTGATCGTATATTGCGAGAATGCCTTCGATATGCATACATTAAAAAGAACGCTCGATCTTGAAAAGACCGAGTACCATACGTACGCGGAGTCGCAAGAAAAGACCAGAGCCTTCGTGTTCCGCGGTCTTGATGGAGATATAACACCGAAGGACATAACCGAAGCACTTAAAGAAGAATACGACATCACACCTAAGTTAATCTATGAAATGAGAAAAACTCGTGTACCAATGTTCCTCGTAATTCTAGGAACAAATTATACTGTAAAGCGACTAAATCAGGACATTAAAACTATAATGGCAGTACGTGTCAGTTGGGAAATCCGGCGATCTAGCAAGACCGTTTTACAATGCAAGAAGTGCCAACAATTCGGGCATGCTAGAACCTATTGTAATCGAGCAGCAGCCTGCAGCAAATGCGCGGGACCACATGAAATTCTCACGTGTAATTCCGATAATTTAAAATGTGTAAATTGCAAAGGACCGCATCGTTCCATAGACGAAGCTTGCCCTGTTTATATTTATAAATTAAACATTATTCAAACCTCAACTAAGCCTAAGCAAACAAAGCAAGCATATCGTCCTGCGCCGCCCCCTGCAAATCCAGCGTGGAGGAACCCTAACACCGGAAGAGATGCAGACGGTCATAGTGGCCAAGGCCTAAACAATGGCCAACGCAGAAGCGAGTATAGTAGACAGTTTCCCGCTCTCAGAGGCCGACAACAGCAACCACAACACGGCGGAAACCAATCCTCCACGTCTAATACAAATGTACAGGTTAGTGGTTCTGCTAGCGGTAAAAATAACACTAATAATAACTTAGATACTGCAAATATTTCTCATGTAATGTCCGATCTCAATAACGTAGTTCATAAAATTAATAGCTTAGTAAACCTCGATCAGTTGTACCTTGCTTTAGAAAAATATTCTGACATGCTCGAGGCATGTAACGGTGATAAAGCCGAAATTATACAGGCGTCTTTACGCTTTTTTACCACAGAATATGCAAAGTATAACATATAAATGTTGCTCGTTGCATGCTGGAACTGCAATGGTATTAGACAAAAGCTATGCGAATTCCCTCAACTTTATGTATACATCCAATTTCCAGGTTGTATTTCTCGTCGAAACGAACTTATCCCCTGACTTCGTACTGAAGGTACGGGGATATAACGTCGAACGTTCTGATAGGCTAGAAAGACGCGGCGGGGGCGTGGCATACCTCTTACATAGGTCGCTCCAATATAAAAGAATACGAAATATTCGGACCGCCATAGAACACGTCTGTATTGAGATGACGAGCGGCCTACGTATATGCGGTGGCTACGCTCCCCCGCGTCTTCGCCCTACTACCCCTGATCTTTTAGCTTTACTTCCACAGAATCGTGTATCATTGCTTATAGGCGATTTCAACGCTTCCCATGTTGAATGGGGCGGCACGACAAACGGCAGAGGGATTCTATTTAAGAGAATAATTGACAACAACCTGGAAATGTCCTATCATCGTACGCCTAATCCCACATATGTCCGCAGTGCCTCGTTCCTGGATATCGCAATCACTCGCGGGGCAATAAGGACGTCTCAGCTGCAAGAGCTTAATGCCCTAAATTCGGATCACCTTCCGATCAAGATCAGCCTATACTGCAGGGTTCCTGAGACAAACGACACCGTCGTTTCGTATAGGGGGGTTGATTGGAGGGTGTTCCGAGAGCAGCTTAATGAGATCACTGTTGTCCCCGAGCGGCTGGAGACTGTCCAGGATTTAGAAAACGAGGTAGAGACTCTCACGTCAAATATCCAGCGCATCTGTGATGCCTTATGTACTAGGGTAGTAGTGCGCCCTAGCACAGAATCACTTCCTGAACATATCCTTAGTCTAATAACCTTTAGAAACCGATTTCGACGAAGATGGCAGAGGAATCGGACACAAATGGGATCCGCTCGCATCAATGCGCTGACGGAGGAGATACGGATAAAAATTCGTGACTATCGTAATCAAACATGGCTTAATTACATAAACACCATAAGCAGGGATGATAGCTCACTCTGGAAGCTCGCCAGGCGAGACCGCGGAGGCGTGACGCGAATCCCTGAAATACAACATCGCGGCGTTGAAATCGCCGATGATCAGGAAAAAGCGGAAGCCTTCGCGGAGTACCTGGAGAGTGTCTACAGGGCGGCGCCTGACACCCTGCTTGAGCAGGAGCGTTGCACTCAAACTGCAACCACATTCAGACAGTCTAAATATCCCATTCCTTCGTCAGTACTTGATCAGCTGAGAGTCACTCCGGCGGAAATCCGCGAAGCCCTTTGTCGTCTTCCGAGAAACAAAGCGCCCGGCCCGGACAACATTCCGAACAACGTCCTGAAAAATCTACCTAGAAAAACCATCATCCAGTATATGCATATAGTTAATGCGGTTATTCGGCTGCAACATTTCCCTCAATCCTGGAAAATAGCGTGCGTGATACACTTCCCGAAACCCGGGAAAGACCCGTCACTACCGGCGTCTTATAGACCAATTTCACTCTTGAACACCCTCGGCAAGGTGGCTGAAAGGCTAATCTTGCCGAAGGTTAATAAAGAAGTCGAAAGGCTTCATATTCTCCCCCAGGAGCAATTCGGTTTCCGCGGTCGGCATGGAACAGTCATGTTGGCCGCGAAAATCGCCTCAGACATATATGAAGGATTCAATAACAGGGTATCTACAACCCTTCTATTGTTAGATATCGAAAAAGCGTTCGACCGGGTTTGGCATGATGGGCTGCTGCTCAAACTACTGGCGACTTACAGTATGCCACTGTACTGGACGGCGCTCATTGCGTCATACTTGGCCGGACGCTCCTTCACCACCCGAATTGGCCACAAAAGCTCCACAAGTAGATTACTGCTCGCGGGGGTGCCACAGGGTACTGTATTATCGCCGCTATTATTCAACCTTTTTATAGCAGATATCCCGTCACATCCCAACACCCGTAAAGCCCTTTTCGCAGATGATACTGCGATTTATTCCCAACATCCTCAAGCAGAGGTGGCAAAATCATACTTATAGGAACATATAAACATCCTCTCCCCGTTTTATGAACGGTGGAAGATAGCACTTAATGCGGCCAAGACGGAGCTAATCGTTATCACTAGAAAGCGTAAGGATATAAATGTTACTCCTCTAGTCATTGGTAACATTCCTATACTCCCTAAAGATAGAGTAAAATACCTGGGCATCATCTTTGATGATAAACTTAATTTTAGTAAGAATGTAAACGCCATTTTGGCAAAAAAATGCTGCAATAAAAAAGGGCCTTAACACCCTTCTTACTCCCAGATCTTTTCTTAGCCCAGGGAATAAGCTTATACTTTATCGCGCAATCGTCAGACCAGCTCTCCTATACGGCGCCCCAGTCTGGTGTTACATAGCTAAAACGCACAGAAAAAAGATTCAAATCCTGCAAAATCATTACCTAAGGGGTGCTTTTTCAGTTACGGGACTTGACCGAATCAGGATCGAGGATCTGCACGCGTGGGCACAGATGGAATACATCGAAGAGTACATCGATGGCCTCGCGTGCAGATTCTTTGAGAAACAAGTGGCAGGATCGCCGCTGACAGCGAACTTAGGTAATTCCCGGTATAACCCGGAAAATCCTACTACACACGGCACAATATACCGGGCGATATCACTATACTACAAGCAACTCATGCCACCATAGTCCCATTTTCTTAAACAGCATCAATAAAATAATAACTTTTCGATTTACTTTCAAAATTAACTTTCTAAACTAAATTTTTTAACTGCCTTTCATTTCAAGTATTAGGAGAACAGAAGCACCTGAGCCGCCAGGCTACATGTGCGATCTGCTGAAAACCCGGCCAGTCACAGTGCTTGGGTGGGCGGGGCTTGCTAAGGGAGCTGGTCCGCCTATATACAGGGTGGGCCAATGGAAACTTTCCACCTCTATTTTTCGGCTTTAAGATCAAAATATGGAAAAACGCTCGAACCTGTCGATTTTTGATTTAAGGGGGAACTATTTTTCAGCTTTTTTCATCCCCGTAACATTCACCCCCTAGCTGGGGGAAGAACAACCCCCGAAATTTGAATAGGGGAGAGGGGTGGTGCGATACCTCTTTTTAAAGGTGTTACCGAGTTCTTTATAACCCTATAATTTGACGTCATTATTTTCATTAAAAACGAAGTGACAGCCTGTCAAAAGTTGTTAAGGATTTGAATGTCTGGATACAATTTAATTTCGTTTTTTATGTTTTTGTGGAGAAAATGGAAGGACTCTCGGACACGTCTATTTCTAATTTTAGGAGGAAATATTTTTCAGCTTTTTTCATCCCCGTAATTTCAACCCTCCAGCTGGAAGCAGACCAACCCCCGAATTTTGAATAGGAGGAACGGGTCGTGCCATACCTGTTTTTAAAGGTGTCATCGAGTTCTTTATGAGCCTATAATTTGACGTCATTATTTTCATCCACAACGAAATGGCAGCTTATCAAATTTGTTAGGGATTTGAAGGTCTGTATACAACTTAGACTTCGTTTTTTACGCCTTTTGCCCTTCTAGTTATTATGTCAATAGGAGGATACTAGGCCAACGAAAATTCCTGCCGATGAGATTATTTCATTTTTATTTCTTGTGTGATTTTAAACGTTACGCCTGAGAGAGGCAGGTTGAACAATTTCCATTGAATCACTCACCCTGTAGATAGGATGAAAATAACGACGTTAAATTATAGGGTCATAAATAACTCGATGACACCTTTAAAGAGGTATGTCACAACCCCTCTCCCCTATTCAAAATTCGGGGGTTGTTCTCCTTTCAGCTAGGGGGTTAAAACTATGGGGATGAAAAACTGAAAAATAGTTCCTCGTGAATTAGAAATCGGCGTGTCCGAGAGTTCTTCAATTTTTTTCACAAAATCATAAAAACGAAATCTAATTTGTATCTAGACCTTCAAATTTCTAGGAATTTTTGACAAGCTGTCATTTCGTTGCTGGTGAAAATAATGACGTCAAATTATAGGGTCATAAAGAACTCGATGAGACCTTTAAAAAGAGGTACGACACAACCCCTCTCCCCTATTCAAATGTCGGGGGGTGTGTTTCCCCTAGCTAGGGGGCGAAAGCTACGAGGATGAAAAAAGCTGAAAAATAGTTCCCCCTTAAATCAAAAATCGACGGGTTCGAGCGTTTTTCCTGATTTTGATTTTAAATCCGAAAAATCGGGGTGGAAAGTTTCCATTGGCCCACCTTGTATAAGCAAACTACGCGAACTGGATGTATATGATTTCAGGCCACGGAAGCATCCGTGTCTCCGCAGCCGGTACCGCGCGGCTCGTTCGGCGTGCTCTAATACCATTGCAGCTTACTTAAACAGACTCATTGAGTTGAATCATTATTATTTACTTTAGTTTACCTTTTGTTTCTAAGAATCTATGTTGTACAGTGTAAACGTCTTTTTATCTTATGACCTCCTGCTCCTAGTGAGCATTTAAGCAGGGTTTTTCGCAGTTTTTCCCTGCATTAATTACGAACTAATAATTTTTTCAGCATGCATTTAAATATCTCTTAGCTTTTTCGCTAATAATATCTCGCGAGGACTTTGACGTGGATTCCCAAATAAGTACAGCACTCACAGCAGAACCACATACCTAGTAGCTTAAGTTAGGTTAAGACCAATGGGGTGCGCCTAGCTGCTGGCCACTAGCGCTGATATAACACCGCTTGGCATAACAGCAGTTCTTAGTCTCACGTATGCATGCTTAAACTAGGATATGTAACTTACACAACAATAATGTAAAATAAAGAATATATTGATTGATTGATGAACATTTGTTAAAAACCATAATTCCCTCAACTCGCGAAAAACGAGGATTAATTAATTTAGGAGGAAAGGTTTTTAAATGGCTTTTCGGCACACTAGATGCTGAGGATGGTGACAAAATTAACAAAGTCTTGGCATTTCTTAGTAAGAATGAAAATCCTTTTCAAGACAAAGTCAATGATGAACTCCATATTGCTAAAGAAATAACAATAAGTTTAAACAGCAGCTTTTCCAAATTAAAAATAATATAATGTCCAGGGCGCATCTAATCGCAATGTTAGAAGAGAGCATAAATGAAATAAACGTTTTAACTTTATTTATTATTAATTCACTGAATAGTCTTAATATTAAATTAAATCAAATCGTTAATGCCATTATTTTCGCTAATCTAAATGAAATACATCCACTTTTCCTTTCGCTAGAAAATTTACGAACCATAATTGAAAAAATGCATTCATTATATTCAAAAGATCAATTAGTTGACTCTAATCAACACAGTTATTATCGATTTTTAGGAATTCAGTTAATGTACCAAAATGAAAAATAATATTTTTTATTCATAAATTATTGAAAAGTCTTATGCAAATGCGTGAAGTGAAAAAACCGTTTACAACATTGCGGGAGGGGTTGGAGTTAGCCAATCAGGCGGCGTTATTTAGCTATTAGTGGCGCTGTTCTCACCATCAGTCGTTGATCAGACTATATTATGCCAATAGAACCGAACTTCTCACATTGTTTTCATATTGACTTCTTGCTAGAAAAAAAATTACCTTATTTTTTAGCTAAGCCTTGTGCTCTTATCTGTATGGTAAAGACCACCAAAGCGAAACTGGCAGATATCATCGCTGATGGAGCCAAATGCGAGATCGGCAACCCTTTGAAGATGTGCGTCGCTGGCCAGTGCGTGGTAAGTTATAAAATTCCTAATAATGTAATTTCTGGTAATTAACACCCCGAAAATTCTTTTATGGCGCAATCATTCCTACGGTACGATTTTTAACTTCTAATCTAGGTTGATCGTACTGTGGGATATTTGCAAAAGCGCTTAGACGCTAAGTCTATAACGCAGGTGGTTTTCTTCTTGGGCACTTAATTCGGTAACGTATCTCTTTGGACAAAGATGTGCGTACACCCCCTTCAATATCGTCCCGGAAGCTTCGCGTTTGCGTATTATATTATTCAAATTTGAAATGCTAGTTTATCGATATGTTTCGGATGCAATAAATAACTGTCAAGTGCTCTGATGGTCGAGTGGTGTAGACGGTTAGCGTTTCATACGGCGTGCCGGGTTCGATTCCCATGGATATTTTTGATTTTTTTTTATAGTTATGTTCATTTTGGGTTAGTTTGGGTTAGTTCTTGTTGGTTGAGTCCATGCGTGAAGTGAAATAATAGACATTCTAAAATAGTAAACAAAAGCGCGAAGCTTGTGACAATCCGTTTTTAGCACTAATTGTAACCTGCCGGTTTGAGGCATTTTTTAGAATGACCCGGTAAAAATCTGGCCTCGAGCACAATTCAATATTCGGAATCCGATTTTTAATTTGATTTTATATTTTTCTCGCGTGACCTTAAGGGATGCGTTTCATTGGTGCGCCGAGAAACGTCGCGATGTAAATTCCTGCGCGCTGTTTTCACCTTGCAAGCGCCCGCGACGACACCTTGGTTTCTCCGTAAGCACTTTCTAGTCAAGCTTTCCCGTTGTTGTAGATTTATTTAAATCTGGTTTAAGCCCGGGCATCCTAGTAGGATTTTATCGATAACCAACATTTGGTTTCGTTAATTTTAGTGCTGTAGATGCGGGAATAACTCGCTAAGCGAGGATTTCGGGATTTGCTTTGTCCGGTGTTGGAAGCCATTGTGGTGATTAGCGTCTTGTCCTCATGTTAAGAGGTAAGCATTCTTTATCAATTGCAGATGTTTTGCGCTTCTCGTGGTCTTTATTGCGTGTTATTTTGCTTTTTATTTATATCGGACTCGATTTAGTAGCTTAATTAATCGGCGTGACGTCATACTAATAATTAGAGATTAATTAAGGCCTAAGGCTTTTATATTTGGATGGATTAGTCATTTTTATTTATCCGCTGGGTTTCGCGATTG
This sequence comes from Pissodes strobi, assembly GCA_016904865.1. Classification (NCBI taxonomy): domain Eukaryota; kingdom Metazoa; phylum Arthropoda; class Insecta; order Coleoptera; family Curculionidae; genus Pissodes; species Pissodes strobi. The sequence continues at coordinate 1,043 of MU188053.1, read as the reverse complement.
ATCCAATTAATCGTTTTCATTTTATTTCCGACGAAATGTAATGTAGATTTTCGATAATAAAGTAACTTGATTTATTTGACTTTTCTGAAGCGGATGAGAAACGGGTGTAAAATTTAACCAATTGAATATCATGATATTTTATCAAAGGTAATAAGTTGCAACTAATGCCAAAACCGCTAATTTCATGAAAATTTGCTCTGTTACCGAACTTAGAATTGATACAATCAATGGGAAGATGTTGCTTTTATCTTGAATTTTAATAATTGATCGTGCAATTAACTTGTAGTGATTCGTGTGGGTAATTGATTTCATCTATTAATTAGACACTAAACCGGGAATGTAGTTTTGTTTATTGTTGGTTTTCGTTGCTAAGGGAAGCCATCAGATCGCGTTATTGCATGCAGATTACGTCATATTTTCGCTCATTGTCATTGCTTTATTGAACCTTTTGTTCTTGAATTAATAAAATAAAGGAAGAGACATGCTTTCTATTTGATATTAATATTGGAAGGTCGTTCAAACCATTTATTATTTGTCATTTCGTTTCGTACAATTTTTCATTAAATTATATTTTAGTGCTTTTTGTTCATTATGTGGACCATACTGTACTCTTTTATCAATATGGTATGAATATTGTCCTGTACCAGATTTAGTACAATTCATAAAATTTGTTTTATTCCTTTTATACCGTATGATGACCATAGCTTACTATTTTGTTAGTATGGTATGGATGTTATATTGTACCGGATTTAGTACAATTTCTTAAATCCATTTTACAGCTTCTCTTCCGTCCGAATAAACAACTTATATTAATGTGGCACAAAACTTATTATACAAGATTTAGTGCGATTCATGAAATCCATTTTACAGCTTTCTCTTCCGTATGATACCATCCTTTATTAATGTATTACAAAACTTATAATGTACCAGACTTAGTACAATTCATGAAATTCATTTTACCTTTTCCCTTTCTTATAATAACATCTTTTATCAAGGTAGGACAAATATTATATTGTACAGAACTTAGTACAATTCATAAAAGT